>JBBMOE010000005.1:12818205-12943977 GCA_037975065.1 Chaetodon trifasciatus
CTGAGGTTTAGGTCAGGTTTAAATATAGGCTGCTCGGAGTTTAATCTTTATGTAGCTAAACCTCAACTGCTGGCAGAAGACCTGTTGCATAATGTTCTTCATCAAGTTTTCATGAGCTGTCTGCTCTGACTGAAAAAAGTCTTTTGATTAATATTGAAAGTGACCAGACTGTCGGTGCGGTCAATGCTGCAACAGTTCAACTGAAGAACCAGAGCCCCTCTCCAGACAAGACCCTCAGTCCCGTTATGCAAATCTAAAACAATATGCATCAACTTGCATATCTAAACATAAACTTCCATAACATTCAACATACAATCAGGAAACCTGAAATTGTCACCTGTTCACCTGTAGTGTCTTAGCTTTTGTTTAAAATGTGTGGAATTTTACCACACATACCTTTTACAGCTGTTACTCAAAAGGAGTTTTTTTCTCATCCTGAGCCAGAAATCTCCCCTTCAGTATGACTTACACACACCAAACTTTCCAGTTTTATTCTTACCTATATTTTGAAAATTTTTACAGGGCTTTTTAGGGGTTTGTTCATATATCATTCATAGCCTGATTTATTTAACATTTCATTCCTCAGGTGAAAATGGATTTTATTATGGCTGCTTGCAGTATTTTCTGATTTAATGCGTGATGAAAAGAGCTATCCAAAATGTCCTCTCTTAAAACCTTTGAATCCAATGTCAGCAAAATGAAACAAGAGTTCTGAATCTGGCTTTATCCAGTGGTCAGATTTGTGTTCTGGAAATGTATGCAAATCAGCACATATGTAATTTGGCCGTTTGTGTATTTCAACATAAAATTTCAGAAAACTTAGCTCAATGGCTAAAATGTCTGGAAGAGAGTCAACTGACACAGCTCATTATTTTCAGTTTAATTAGCCCTTTGTTTGCAGGTGCATTATTGCAGCTTGGCAAATACTGTTGGTCTTTGTGTCAGCGCAAACCACTGGGAAAATACGAGCTAAAGGTTCTGACCCTGACCCTGCAGCCACACTTCACTCTCAATTGTTTTCTATAAGGGACAGGGCTTCTCATCATGCATTGACTCTCTTCAATTTGTCTGAACTTTGACAAATGAAACTATGAGGCTCCTCATTGTCCAGCCAGTTTAAAAGAGGGGCTAGAACTGACCTCTTTAAAAAAAAATGATGGTTTCTAATCTTGTTTATCTCAGTGTACGGTGAAATAACACAGGCAGCATAGCAGGAGGATGCTGCTTAAGTCTTGGATAAGATAGTGTATATGAGGCAGCCCCATGGCTTAGGGTTTAAGATGCTGATTATATACTGCAACACAGCTTTTGAGTCAGGCAGGGGACCTTTGTTGGATCTCTCTCTCAAGCTTCCTGTCACCTTTCCACTATTGCTCTTTAATGACATAAAATGTGATGAAATAAATAATAAATAATAAAGTATAGAATTCATTACTTTTGGAAAGCTGTTTTCAGCGTGCTAGCCAAGCTAGCTTCCCACAGTTTATGCTTGCAGTACTGTCTTCATTACTTTTTGTCCTGCTTGCTTTTCACCACAACTTGCCAGCAAATGTTGCCTGGCAACATCCGGTTTAACTTCACCATAAGTTACAACACATTATTATCACATTATTAATGCTACAAGCACTTTGTTTTGGTTGCTGCTGTGGTTTATTGCAAAACCAAACCACCAATAAGAATGGAGCCTTTAAAACGTACACAAACCAAACAGCTAAAATGTCTATGTGGAGTAGACCAGTGGGTCCCAAAATCTTTAGTTTTTAGCTGAGCAGCAAATCTTTTTTCTGCTGATAACTCAATCATCATACAGCCTTGAAGTTTTATCTTGTGACCTCATAGGGGGGTCCAAACCACCAGGGTGATAACCACTAGAGTAGACCATCAGAAGGACTACTAAAATGTTCCAGTTCAACTCGACTCTTCCACAGCTGTCTGTTTCTTGTTATGTAATCCACCTGATCTGTTCTTGGTTAGGTCGTGTTTTCCATCCACACCTTTTTAGCATTTCAAACTGTGCTGCTCATTAGTAAATGTCTGGTGTCCAGCATTATTGTGCATACTGTACCTTCACATTGTCTGGATGGAGACCCCCAGGGTGTTTGTCCATGTACTGACACAGGTCTGTGTGCTGTAAAACAAAAGCAAAGAGCACAGTGTTAATATAGTAACATGTTCTGGAAAAGCCTGAGAGTCTAAGCTCAGGACATGGTGGTGGTCAATATAAAGTGAGGCAGAACAGTCCATAATAGGACATCTCTAAATGTTAGTGCAATGGGATATTTCCACATAAAGGAATAAACCATGATTTGTGGACAGGAGTGTCCACATACTTTTGGCAAAGTGCATTTCCTTCCTGACATCCTGCTTTATGTTTGACTAGTGTTTACCATATGAGACATGAGGTGATTTGTCTGAAAGCTGAGCTGACGTCTCCTCTATCAGGGAGCCACCATCCACTGACTCATAAGACATGCAGCATTACACCAGCCTGCCCTTCACCTCTGTGTTTTGGAAGCAGATTGAGGATGGATGAGGCAGTGGCTCTGAAATCACACTGATATTTACAATCTCAACAATCTCCTGCTGCCCACACCAGCAGAGCCTCCCCTACTGAATAATTCAGACAGATGCTCCAACATGGACCTGCCTGTCCATCTCACACTTTCTCCTCCATCTCTCAGCTCTACATTTCATTGTTTTTCCCCTCAGCTCTATGCCCCCTCTCCCTATGCATGTCACCCACTCCCTGTCAATCATCATTAGGCTTTGAGAGGAGAACAATGAACTGATTTTTCTGGTTGAAAAGCTCTCTGTATGTAAAACAGCACAGGCTGATTACAGCTGGAACGCAAGATGATGGATCAACATTAACCAACCAGTAGTCCAACACAGCTGCACAGCTTGGAATTTAACATTAATTCAAATACAAAGCCATTAGTCACCAGGTTGGATTCATAAATGGAAAAACAACTCATACCTCAAAATCAAAAGATGTGTGCTTCATCAAAATTGGAATAAATGTACTAATGATATGACATGATAAAGATATGAATAATCAGAGAGGGTCTTATGAGGAGTGTTAACTGACTCCTGTGTTTAAACTCTAAAGCCAAACTGATCTCTGCTCTTATTCTTTATTCAAACATGACCCACTGAGCTCTGACATGTTATATCTACCAACAGGGGGCATTGCACTGCCTTCAGTCACATTAAATGCAAAAGTGATGGAACGCTGACTTAGCTTGTTCTGGTGAAGAGGTTTGGCCTCACTCAGCATTTTAAGATCAAATATTACCTGAATATCAATGTGACCAGCAAAAATGGCCGTCTGTTGGTACATATGCAAAGGGTTAAGGGTAGCTCTGAACACTGTATGCATTTCAATTGCATTTCCTCGTCAGAAGTTTTCCTATAGACCGTAAACACATCGACAGGAATCCTTTGCTGTCATTTGTGTCCACAGTACTTGACAGGACAGTTGTGGAAACTTACTAAAACAGTGACCTTCCAATAAAATGGCCGCTTGACTTCCTGTTCTGGGCATAGACACACCAGCCTCTGGTGCTTCTGGCTGCCGTCCTACGGCACCGCAGAAAGAGTGGAAAAAGCCCAGGCTGCTTTAACATTCTCCAAGTGCCCTATAAACAAGAGCATGCCAATCAAAATATCCACAGCTCATGTTTCTGTGGGAAGAGTATTAAAAACTGAAGCTCAGTCAGCGAGCAGACACTGAGGTCAAATCCATCAAACAAAAGACGCAAAGACGAGCAGTGACCCCTGCGCCCTTTAAAACTGTGGTTTTTTTCCCTTTTCAACAAACACTAAAAACAGACTGTCGACCTAATTTTAGACCGGTCTGCAGTCCGCCCAGGAAGGGTCCAAGTGTGTGATCTCAGCGTGGCAGTGTGCAGCCTCACCACATATTCGAAGACCAGAGTCAGGGTTTCCTTGGTGTGGATGATGTCATGGAGGAGCACGATGTTGGCGTGCTTCAGGCCTTTCAGAAGAGATGCTGCAGAGAGAAAAGAGGCAGGCAGAGAGTTAATGGGGAGCACATACTGAGATACCAGAGGACTTGCTATGATCTATGCCTTCATTAGCCAGATCATTAGAATGCATCACAGGCCCTCTATGAGCCTCACTACATGCATACAGGAGATTAAGAACAGATTAAAAGAGAAAAAAAGAAAATACAAGCTGGATTTACTGATCCAAGTTCTCACACTCATTTGTCAACACATTTATGATGAAACAGACATTGTTAATAAGTAGAGCAGTGGGATGATGTGTTGAGGAGATCAAACTGCCCATTACTTTACCGACAAAGCTTCTTGCAGTGTTACTCAGGAGGTTGGGTGTGATCAGCACTTTCTGGGACAGATCTGTTAAGACTTTCACGTGTAATTTGCTTCGAGTACAGTGTGGGAGGATTGTGCAAATAACTGAAAGATATAAAAAGCAATGCTTTGTGAAAAAAGGTTTGCAGGAATTGAAAACGAGAGTTTTTTTGCGTGGGAAAATTCTCCACTTCTAAAAACCTGTGCGCTTGACTGAGTTGGGGCTTGAAAGCAAAACAGTCTGTGTCCCAAGTTTGAATATTTCACTGTCGGGTCTATGCTCTGGAAGGGCTTCGCCTCACTCAAGGAAAAACATTATGACACCAGCTTTGGAAGGAAAATGTCTAAATTCAGTTCTATTGTAATAGCTTTCAGGGGGGAGAACTCTTGGCCTGCAATTTGCTTATGATGACCTGTAAGTGAATTATTAGGTTTACTGGGATTACTAAATTCTTACAAAGGCAATCTGGGTACATTTTAGAACAACAAACCAAGAGAAACTGAGAGCTGCAGTCGGTTGCTAAAAAGCCTCAACCTCAACTTGGCATTCACCAGAGCTGAAGTAAAGTCAGACAATCATAAAAGTGTTGGCTTACACCAGATTCCAATGATTTAGGGAATTTAACCTTATTTGAACATCTTTAGGAGGCCCATTCAGCCTTATCTGTTTTGTCAGAGTCAGAGTTTCCTGAATCACTACAACAGAGGTGACAACTGCAAAGTCAGCATGACTCACGGCCAGAAGATCTCCTTAAGTAGGCTTTGAATGGAGGATGACAAATGTTTGGCCATTTAGGAAAGCCGACCTGTAACACTTTCATTTTCATTCAAGTCAGGCAGTCAGCTGCATCGTCCAACATGAAAATACTGACTGAATATTCAACACTAAAAATTGTTTTACACAAAATGTGTGCATGCACCAGCTGTTCCAGTGTCTTCTACAGACAGTATTTACTTCATCAATGAACATTTCTATTTCAGCATTACCACACTGATATGTTAGAAATATCCCACCACTTTTTGCCCACAGTGGTGATATTGAGGACTCACTATACTTGACCGAGACAGGAAAACAAATATATTTTAGAAAAAAGATTCCAGAGGTGTGATTATACTTTGGCAACAAACTGCAAAGCTTTCTCCATAATCACAGAGACAAATTTGCAGGCAAACAAACAGCTGACAGACTAACTTGTCAGGCCACAGTCAGGCAACACAGGAAATACTTTCATTAGGACAGAATGTGAGAGTGGCATAATAAGCCCAGTTTTTATTATGAGACCTAAATGGGGTGTTCAGACAGTTGCCAATGCGATTAATTTAGCAAACACAGAGTTCTTTTCCAAGGTCACAGGGGAGCTTTGATGGACAAATGCTGAGAGAGCTGGCAAGTGATGAAGCCTCATGAATACATTCATCCTGTACGAGGACCTCAAGGTTGTTAAAAAAAATCAGATAAAGTAGGACTCCTGTCAGTAAGCAGGAGGTTAGCACTATAGATACCTCAAAGATCCTGTCAACGTTTGAAGATCCACCCCCCTCCCTCACACACATACACCCACCTCATCTCTAGTAATGAGCATGAGTGTGTGTAGCTTTATTAAGTGTGGACACACGCGCACACACACACTCAACTCTCCTCTCCTCTGGATATATTACTTTATTCAGCAGCAGTCTGTAATGCTGCTCACATATCAACGCTGGGAGCTTCCTGCTCAGTAATTGCTGAATTAGTTCAATTTCAAAGTGCCTTTCTGATACGTTCACAGGGAGAGTTAGGACTCAGTGCGTGTGTGTGTGTGTGTGTGTGTGTGTGTGTGTGCGTGTAGGCTCTCACTTCATCAGGTCTGGATCATACGCAGATCAAACAGACAGAATCATTTTCTCATCTAAGTTCAAAAGAAGGAAGAAAGTTGTGCATGTGGAGGTGAATGTTTCTGTAAAGTGGAGAGCTTCAAGTGCTTCACCAACGCAGCTGGCAGGACAAACAAGGCAGGACAAGCTCTGTACTGACAGCAGGTTAGTCTCAGGACATCAGGCCTGGGTTGATATAAGGAGGTGAAAGCAGAACTGACGAACAAAAATGAAAGCACATTATTAAGCATTACTTTAGTTACAGTAACCACATATTTCAGGTATACACTGCTTCACACACATTTAACCAAACAAGACAACAAGCACTACAAACAAAAAAAAACCATATGAAGCAGCTGCAGTGTAATATTGGCTCATTTTTCCATCAGAGCTTCATCTACACGGGGACAGCGATGCCTACTTAGAACCCAAACTCTGACAGACGGAAGAACAAAAGAGTTCTACAGTTTCTTCAGTGGAGCCTGTGGGACTCCAGATCTCTGTTTGACGGCAAAAGCTGATATTTTTCAAATAAATAACAAGAGGGCTCTGAGGTAATATTACCAGCCATTATTGGGGACACATTTGGAATTTTAATATAAAAAATCTACAAGTTTAAGGTTTGACTGTACATTGCCACCTCTGCTTGATGCAAAATCCATTCTGGGATGTATGTCTGCCTCAAGCTCACATACAAATCAGTTATTTCTGCGATAAAGTGGAAGAATATTAATGGGACTTTTGAGCATACCTACTAAACGCAGTCTTTGAATAGGACCAGTATTTGGGCTGTGACCAATGATGTCCTTTCCAACAAATTTGTCATGAGAATTTCACTGTTGTTGTGCTCCAACAATGTTTTCATTCCACGTCTGAGGCTCTTACCTTCTCTTATGGCTGTGAAGGGCGTCCCTTCCTCCTCTTGCAGACGAATCACCTTCAGAGCCACCAGTTTCCCATTCACCCTGGCAACAACACAGGATAGACAGAGTATGGTAATCCTGTGATTTTAGCGACATGACAAAAGATTCTATTAAAATCAGCGAAGCTGGAGAACAGTAAGGATTGTTAAGTCAATGAAATGTAATTTAGCAGCAGTGGAGTGAGACCCGGGTACAAGGCCACAGGATTACAACTGAATGAAGCTCACCAATCAAAGCTGTTGTGGTGAGGAGCAACGCACACGAACATCATTACTGAGGAGATTAGAGCTTGTGGACTTTCATACATTTACAGTGTGTGAACTTTTCATTTTCTGGAATTTAATTAGTAAAGCCTAGAAGGAAAGCACCAGGCCACAAAAACACAACTATTGAATCAATGAATAAAAACATCCATGTTATTGTGATTAAAAGAAAAGAAATTGCATTGCATGTGTGGGATTTGCAGCTCTACAGTAAAGAGAAAATATTATTTACATAAAACTAGACTGTGGCTGTTATTGCTGTTCCATTTAATTAATTCATTCAGTTACAGCACTGCTCCTGTATAATTAAATGTAATATTCACTGCCTGCACGGGTGGCTCTTATGAACTATAAAGAAGAGTACTGGATTAGGCCTGATTCGACATGCATGCACTACTTACTTGCTCTTTCCTTTGTAAACTGTAGCATATGAACCTTCTCCCAGTTTCTCCAGCTTTTCATAGGAATCTGCCTTTCCAAACTTGGGGCTTGTAGGCTAAGGAAAAAGAAAGACATATGAAAAGGTAATATAAAAGGATGAATTCAGTAACCCAGAAAAGAAAACTCTCTGAGGATTTCAGAGAAAACATTAGAAGTCTATGAGACATATTAAAATCTGGAGGCTCCCCGGTGCATCATCGGGAAGGTGTAATGTCAGTGAGGAAGAGGAGAGAGAATTTCACAAAGTCTTCATGTAAGAACTCTGAAGAGTGCTTTCATTTAATCGTCAGCTCATAACTTCTAGACACTTCACTGGCAACAGTTCACAGAGAACGAGGTAACAACTGCAGCTCAGAGGAAATGAGGCCCAGAACTGAACGGCTTCTTACCCAAATGGCATGAAAAGGGGAAAGTAGCTCAACTTTAAAACTTCAACTTACTGGGCGTTTTGGAGGGAAGTGACGGCACTGATCACCAGATGATGATCAGGAAGGGGTGCTTAAATACCAGAGCTGTTTGGATCAGGTAAAATGAAGTCAGGTATGTTTGGCAGGTCACTGCTGAGACTGTATTCTGCTCTGTGTACTCTGGCACTTCATTAAGCCCATTAAAAAGTGTGTGACACAGTGATCCCACAGTGGCCCCGCCACGACACACACACACACACACACACACACACACACACACACACACACACACACACACACACACACACAGAATAATACAGTACCACATACCTCTCTTTCATTTTTCTACCTGTTAATCATCATTCATAACATGGTCGCTGGGCTACAGTCTAATAATAATAATGCTGAGAAGTTATTTCTTCATGAGCTCTTTGTGGCTTCACACAACGTAAATATACACACAAAAAGCAACCTGCTGTAAGTCACCAGATTTACATTTTACTGGTGATGCAGGAGTCTGTATAACTTCATGTTCATGGCTCTTACTTTGTAAAAATCCAGTGTAAACACAAACGGGACCAGAACTGAAAGGCAACCGTGTTTTAAACCAAATTAATTGTGCAGGTGTGAAAGCGCAGTAACTTAAACAGCAACAATTACTCAATAAGTGTCATTCTGGTTCCTGGTACCTCGTGGTGGTAGCAATGAGGTAACGAGGTCAGCGCAAAAATAGTGTTGTTTAGTATAATACTTGTTTTCTTTTTATTTATTTATTTTAAGGGACATACTTGTTCTAGTCAGCATTCCAACCTAAAAACCTGCTTCGATTCAGTCTGAAGGCACACAGCTCTCGTGTTCATCTGACAATGACACAACAATACACAAATGCACAATGCCACCATCATTGTTGTTTTTTTCAGGGAAGTCCCACACTGTCTCATGCTCTCATTTGCTTATAAAAGGCCCCACACAAACTTGGCTTCTGATATCACAACACACACACCTCCACAGAATGTGGCCAAGTGCACTTACTGCTACATCTGCACTGTCCTCACTGCTTTATCTCCTCCCTTATCTCACCATCCTCTGCAGCTCTAATAAACTCAGCATTTCTGAGGGCTACTCTAAACAAATTAGACTTCCTCCTGGGATAAAGCAGGAAGTGTAACTCTATCTGTGAAGCAGCTCAGTTGGCCAGAAAGATATTCTCCTCCCGGTGGCCTGAGGAACCTCTCAGAGAGACTCATGTTGCTTCCCTCTCAGTGACAGTGAGATTGGACTACAAAGAGATTCCCTCCTCATGCATTTTTCATCCACAAATAAAGCCTTTTTTCTGTCTTCAGCATTCTGCATTGACCATTTCACACCTGTCCCTCATTGCATTCATTTAAAAAATATATTCTGTATTTTCGTAAGACACCATCCCAGTGGCTCATCCACATGGAACTACACAATAACAGCACAGCTAAATCAGAAAATAAAGTGAATAATAAAAATAATAAACGATTACTGAAACTGTTTCAAATCAAAAATAAGGCAAAAATCCCTAAAACAACAAAACTCCATGCCTGACGTTTATGAGAGGCTATAAAGGACATTCTATACACTCAGACATGAGTAATGCTGATGGTTAAAGCTGAATTAAGCAGCTATTGCCAAACAGCTACAAGCATGGCTTCCAGTGTTGTACCTGCACTGATTTTGTATGCTCCATGACAGGATTCCCTTTCTACAACAAATGGCTACTCCACCTTACATACAGGAGCTCATCTGACCAATAGCAACACATAACTGTTAGCCTAGGTCTCATAAAATGAAAATAATGATTATTCACCATTTATTGGCCACAATCAATGAAAAAAGGAAATGTGCAATGGAAGAAAGTTTTTATTATAGTAGATAATAGGTCAGACTGTGTAGATAGATATCCAAGTATTCATATGGGTTTCAGGTTGATCACTTCTTAATGGAATCCAGTTAAATGTGCAAATCACCAATCTGTAGCTATAACCTGAACATGCAGTGAACAAGACAGATATGACACACTTTCTTTTACAGATTATTGTTCATGAGCTAGTCCCTTCAAACACTGGAACTTTTCCATGAAAGCTTAACTTATAGATTCCCCTGCAAACGACATGACATGATCAGGTAGATCATTCCTCTAGAGCAGAGCTGCCACTGTGTTGGTCTGAACCACAAAAACACACATTTCACCGAGGGCTGTAAAGTGAGGTATTCCTTCACAAATAACATTTGGCTGAGTACAGAAAATGGCTTTCAGAGAGCACTTCATGCACATTTGTTAGCTACAGCTGATATATTGTGCTGCACATTGTGTGTGACATTTGTTATTTTAATCAGATCGAGATCAGCTGTGACTAAAAATTAGAAGCCTGCTACCTGAAAGATTTCTCCATTGACCTTTGACAATAAATAAAAGTGAGAAGGGAAAAAAAGCTTTGAAAAGGAATTTGTTAGCATCGCAGTTTAGCAAATTTGGGTCTTTTACCAAGTGAGTACTGAATCCAAAGTGGAAACAGAGTGGAAATGAAAAGCCATTATCTCTAAGAACAAGCCATGTCTGACCAAAGAGAAGTCCACTGTCCCATTTTTCAGTCCAAGAGGTTGTGTGTGAACGCTAAGAGAGTTGGGCTGGTTGGGTTGTCTAAACAAAAGCACCATGAAAGAGACATTGCACACTTTCATAATCATGGTGAAACATTCCATTAGTGTCTTGCAGCGATGCTGGCAATCAGTCAAGCCTCATATCACACTTATTAAATCGCATTTGTGCGCACACTCATTAGGCTTTTCACATTTGGTGCTAAATTAAAAAAGGAACCACATATGTAGAAAACCTGAAAATCTCATTTGCATGATTAAGAAAATCATGTTGTTTGTAAACAGCCTTCAATTAACCGTGTGAAGGAACAAAGGCTGGAAAATTTGGTTCAGATGGAGAAAAGAGCTTGGCTGCCAACACAAAACACCTGAGAAATACAGATGGAACTGGTGCTTTGAAAAGCTGCAACCATGTCAGAGGCAAGCAAGGCATTGCTACAGTCGACACTGTTGGAGTTTGATGTTGAAACAGATTTAGAAGCATCTGGTGATTCCCTTGTTTTTATTGGCTGCAAGTACTACTGTTGTTTCAAGCAAAGGCCTAACTACTGTGGTCAGGGTGGGTTTTCAAAACCCTTTGCTCCCCTCATTCCCCCACGAACTACTCCTCAACATCATAAACAGTCTCATCTCAGTGTCTTGCTGTCATAATCTGGATAGAAGAAATTCTGCTAGTTGATGTTGAAGTAGTTGAAATGTTCATAAGCTAGTCTAGGTTTTTGTTACTGTGACCTCACACCAATAAGCTTAAGTGCAGTCACACCCAATTTTACTCCCCAGTGCAATAAGGAATGCACCTACGCCAGTTTTCTATTCCAATGTAATGCACAATTTTAACTGAATTTCCAAAAAATATGACAAAGAAAATGCAAAAACGTGTGTTTCCTTCCATATTCCATGTGAATATATAAGAGTTGGTTCACCAAGATAAACTCTCTGGTGAGTGCCATTAAAGCACTGCAGAAGAAGAAGACACGAGATGAAGTGATTGGGTATCGTCATGCTCCATGGAGATCTGATTTCCAAAGTTTGTTGCCATTCGACGTCACCTTTCCGCCTCCACCCAGCACTAAAACTTTTCTGCTATTTTTCGACTTTTATTTCCAATTTCTGCTTTCCCACTCAAATTGAAAAGGTGTTTGGAAAAAGGTGGCAGGAGATTCACTTACATTCACTTCCAGGCACACATCTAACCCTGCCTGGATCGCTTGGAGCAGAATTCAATCTGATCAATTTTGACAAGCAAAATGGTGAGAGTGGTGTTTCTCAAGACATATGGCTGGTTTTTATTCCAGCCTGCAGCCTGCCTTTTCCTTAAGCACTCAGAAGGCGAAAGCCTGACTCAAGGCATCATTATAAAGAGCAACTTGTGCACTAACTGTTTGCCCTGGGTTTTGCCTCTCAGGTACGCCTTCTGAACCATCTGATTAGTGTTGATGGTGACAGCCTGACTATATTTATTACCTTTGCAGTGAACATAATGTTAATTAATTAATGTTGAAAGTCCTTTTTTATTGATGTCAACCCTATCTCTGCTTATTTCTGATTATGGCCTATGTTAATATTATATAGCATCACATAGTGATTACTCTCTCCTTCACCTGTGCAGGGCAGTACATATGGCAAACAAGTCTAATATGAGTTTTAAAAGTTCTACAAATATAAAGAGTGATTAATTAGGAGACACAGAAAAAATTTGCACCTCTATCCCCATCCTATCCCAGATCTACAAGCTGTGTTTCCATGGCAATGCTGGCACAACCATTGACTGCTTTCTCACCCACTGTTTATCAACTCAAACAGAGGTGACTGCCTACCGCGGCGATGATGATACTGTATCATCAGTCCCATTGCTGCTGGTGGCTTTCCTCTGCTTTAATCTTTTTTCTTTGCCCTTCATGGTGTCACATACTGTGACGATTTCTTGGCGAACAGCAGCCAGGCACTGTGGCTGTGTGCAGCTTGTTGCCACAGTGAGGTTGTGATCATTGTCTGGTATTGTTGTGCCTTTATGGAGACCTACAGAAAGACCTCTGCTCTGAGTGTATCTGACAACCAGCACGACAGTTTGTTGTCTGTTAAGAAAGACTGAAACACATCAGACTGCTGCTTTTATTTAACTGCTTTAGTCAGAGCCAGGCCAGCTCTTTCCCTCTGTGTCCAGTCTTTATGTTGTAGCCTAAAGTGACGAGCCTAGCTTATAAGATTCCAGCTCTGTGTGGACATGAGATTTATTATCTATCTTTTCATGTCACTCATATAAAGAAAGCAAATTATAGGCAAATTTTCAAAATACTGAAATATACCTTTAAAGTCATCATCACTGGCAGCCTGACTGAGACTGAAAAAGGGACTAATGGCAGGAAACAGCAAACATGTCTCAGATGACGTACTGTATGTTTACTGTTACACACACAGGTCTTCTACCTAAGGTTTGCTATAAATAATACCAGAGGCATACCAAACCAAGCAGCAACACCACTGTGTTTTGTCAAATTGAGTAAGGATGCATGTTTTTACTTATGACGTCAACTTTTCATCAGAAAGAGTTAGATTTGGTCTTTCAAACGTTACACAAACTGGCTTCAGCTTTACCCAGACAATTTAGGCCTTCTTAAGATAGTTAAGGATTAGACAGCTTTGTCTAATTGATGACTAGTCTATGTGGAATATGAGTTTTTAATAGATCTAAGCTACAATCAAAGTTGCACAGCCAGCACCTGGTGATGCAAGCACCAGCCAATCAGAGGCAAGACAGACGTAAGTAATTAGTCTCTTTGTCATACTTTGCAACCAGGATACTTTCTTGCTACTTTGACCCATACTTCACCATCAAATGGAAGGTTTTGGATGGTTGTTGCCACGTGTATAGTTATAAAAATGCAATGTGTGTCATGAAAGTTAAGGATGACAGATGTTTTGGTGTACTGACTAATCAAATTCTACAGTAACTGTGAATCAATGAAGTAACACACTGGCTCCTACAGTATGTGAGAGGTGTACTTACAGAACTGGGGCTGGAGTGCCGACGCAGTTTGGGGGACTCCTTGCCGGCGGATGAGCTCTTGGCGTTGATGCAGGCATTGTTCTCAGAGTGGACCCTCTTCACCTGGCTGGCGGGCTTCTCGAACGGGTCAAAGCCGCTCTGCGTGCGCTGCACTCTCACCTTCTTGTCCTCAGGGATGGTGTCCAGGGGCTTGATGACCGAGTCTGTTCCCTGGCAGCTGCGTGTGGACATCTTTGTGACACATATCTTTCAAAAAGGAAGAGGGAAAGGAAGAGGACAAAGATAAAAGTGAGCATGAAAGAAAAAAATCCATCTGCGATTACCAGTGTTCAGCCAAAAACTGACTGTGCCCCCGCCTTCCAGATCCTGCCTGTTTTTCATCTCTCTGTCAGCCTGGGTCTCTTCCCTCCCTGTAGAGCCTTGCTGCTACCTCTCTGCTCGGATGAGAGCCTTTTTATCTCCATCTCTCTTTTCTCTGATCAAAACAGCTCCAGCCTCTGTCGGCTCTGCTGCACACACACACCGCCGGCTGCTGCTGCTGTTCCCATACTGCATTTACACAATTCCACCTTATCTCTGACACACATCTACACATCCATACAATTGTGCAGACATGCTACAGATTGTCTCCTACAAGCCCATCAGGCACAAACATAGTTCTCCACACTCCAAATCCATTTTCCAAGACAAAGCACCTTACCAGCTGCTCCTCCACCACAGTCTGTGTATATTGGACACAAAAGACGCAGGCGGCATGACATGTTTTGCCACGGCTCCCTTCAGATTAAATATTTAGGCCTGGGCTCCCCTGCAGGAAGAACTTCTAATTACTCTAATACACAAGGAGGAGTCATCTTGCAGCTCTTTGGCTTGTTCTTTAACATGAGCCAGGTTTCACTGGACACACCAGAGCATTTCCCACAACATTACTCACTTCTGTGTGTGGAAACTTCTTTCAAAACATGATTGATAGTGTGGAAGATGACAATGTAAGTGATGATGATAACGTTTTTCTTATTGTGTCAGGCATACAAATATGCCTATCCCATATGGGCTGATAAGAACAACAAACTGTTATTACATGGAAAGAGATAATTATAACATTTATGATAAAAAAAAAATGAAACCTAAAATAAAATATAACTGAAAATAATCAGTTAAAATAATGCATTTGCTTTTTTGTGTATTCATATATTGCTCACCAAACCAGTCTTTTACTAAAACTTGGTTAGTTTTCTGTACAAAACATGTACTCTTTAGTCATAACACGTGGATAGCTGCCTACTTGGTAATAATGGCAATACAGCTGACTACTCCGCACTTGAGCCGCTGACGCTAACGTTAATGTTTTCAACTTCTATTCATCTCTACATCAAAACATTTCAAGCAATAAATAAAATGGATGTATTCCAATGGAAGGAGAAACAGAAGAATATGCCTGAGGACATGAGCACACAAAACGGGCCAGGTAAAACTCAAGAGAAAGATGCAGGAGAAGCAAAAAGAAATGAAGAGCTAGGTAATGAGGTAACTAATGAGGTAGCAAAGCTGTCATAAACTTGAGTTCCATGCATATCCACTCTGTTCTCATTGACAACAGTTATCATCTGGAACAGCACATAAACGCATAAACAAAAACAAATAACGTCACTTAGGACCTATCACACTGCAAGACATCAATACTTGATGAGAGTGTCTGGGAAGGATGTGTTCAACAAGGCTTATGTTCCAGGCACTCCACCTCAGAGAGGCATCAGAGGCAGAGGCACAAACAATGAAATGGTCACCAAAGACCTTCAGAACTAGAAACACACAAAGGTTTACTTCCTGATGAGGAGTGACACGTTTCTGAAATCACCTCCGCCTCCACCAGCTACAACCCTAAAACCCTGAATGCATAACACATGATATAATAATCCGATAACACTAATGAGCACTTGCTTACTTTTGATCACTTGAGTACATTTTACTGATAGTACTTCCAAGTTCACATTTTGAATGCAGGTCTTTTGCTTGTAATATAGTATTTTCATACTGTGGTATTGCCAATTTTATACATGTAAAGGATCTGAATACTTTTTCCACCACTGGACATCACATGATAGTCCCATTAGCTGTAAATGATCTAACTCGGCCAAATGGAGTACATGGACATCCTGCCTGTCAGTGTGCATTAGGTTTCCTAGAAAGTGCAAACATATCCTTTATCGTCATGTTCATAGGTAAACTAAACTCCACCTCTGCCTCACTAAAACTAGAAACAGTCTTCCCACTGCTTCTGGCATGAATGAAGATTCCTCACTGAGGAGCTTCTTTTGTGAATGTCAGTCCCAGCTGGCTTTGCTCTTGTGCCGTGAGGTCTTTCTTCATTAACAGCCTCTGTGCTGAGCATTGTGTTGTGGAAAACGATACCCCCTCTTAGATGCGCTGTTTCTGTTCTCTGGTGTTAAAAAACACACCTGTGCTTGGTTGCAGTTGGCAGATTGCACACTCACGGGGAACATCTATGCAACATCCATAATGATCATCATAATATCATAATACCATAATGAACCACTCTGTATAGATGAATGGCCCTTGTCTCAGTTTATATATTTGCTTAGTTATCTGTATATATATATTTTGTTTAGTTATCTGTGCGCGCGCGCGTGTGTGTGTGTGTGTGTGTGTGTGTGTGTGTGTGTGTGTATATATATATCGCGTTATTAACGCGTTAACACAAATCAAATTTAACGGCGTCATTTTTTTTTATTGCAAGATTAACGTTCTTTGTGACCTAGTGAACTTCTAGTT
This sequence comes from Chaetodon trifasciatus, assembly GCA_037975065.1. Lineage (NCBI taxonomy): Eukaryota > Metazoa > Chordata > Actinopteri > Chaetodontiformes > Chaetodontidae > Chaetodon > Chaetodon trifasciatus. Next base: position 12,834,856 of record JBBMOE010000005.1, read on the forward strand.
TTTTATACGCTGTGGCCACTGCTAGTAATGTTAGAAAAACTACAGGTTCCCGTTGTAAACCGGAAACAGAACAATAGGCACGCCCCACGCACGTGTTTGGTCTTGCCTACTCGCTGGCTGTAAAAGAGTAGGCTACCGGTTTGTGTGGATGTCAAGCGCGAAACGCCGAAATGGATGCGAACAAGATTCTGAATGGAAAGTTTAGTTTCAAAAAGTTGCCAGATGGGTCGACTGACAAGACCAAAGTTACCTGTGTGTATTGTTCGTGTGAACTGAGTTATCACCGTAGCACATCCAGTCTGAAACACCACTTGATGGCCAAACACACTAATGCTAATGTGAATTCTCCACCGCCTCCTTGTCAAAACCAGGCGACAATGGATGGCTTTTGACAGAGGCACATGAATACCACAACTAAGAACAAGCTTACTGCAGCCAAGTAAGGCTTAAGGAAACTTAAGAAATGAAAGTTTAAGCCATGGTTTAACTGCACTATAGCCTGAGTCTTAGTTTACAATGATGTGCACTTTGTAACTTTATCTTGTATCACTCTGTTTTGATCCCTTAGAAAGGGTTGTTGAAGGGGCTTTTTTGTAACCAGTATTTATTTTTTGTCATCTGTTTATTGACAATGTTAAATTGTGTGAGATTTTGCTTCAAATGTGAATGACTGCTCAAAGTGAGAATGTTAGTGTGAAATATAACACTACACGTTGATGTTTTCAATAAAAAACATTTGCACAAAGCAAGCCTATCCACTTTTCCATGTTGATAAGAGTACTAAAATGATAATTAATGGGACATTTAGAATAGATAAAAATGTGCGATTAATTTGCAATTAATCGCGAGTTAACTATGACATTCATGAGATTAATCGCGCACTAATATATATATATATATATAGTCTTTTAATTGCACATACATGTTTATCTCGTTACATGTTTATCTCTTCTTCCTCTTCTATATCTCTTCTATCTCTTATTCATCTCTTCTATTTGTTCTATTCTTTTAAGGAGCACTGTAACAAAAATAATTTCCCCTGGGATCAATAAAGTATATCTGATTCTGGTCTGATTCTGATTCTGAATCAGGATTGATCTTAAATTACTGCATATCTCAACATCTACTACATGGATTGGCACAAAATGTTGTACACGGTTCAGACAAGATGAATACTACTGACCCTTGACTTTTCCTGTGTGGTTTTGAGTGAAATATCAAAAATGTGTCATGAGCATAACACCCAAATAATCCTATGTAGGAGTAGCAATCCTTTGTGGTATGTGAGGCATATGATAGGTGGCCAGGGAGCAGCTGGAGAGTCCCTAGGAGGAGCTGGATGATCCAAGAGGGGGAAAAGGTTGTGTTTGCTGCAGGGATGGATTCCAGTTGCCAGTTCCATCTGCGTCCAAGTTGGTAAAATACCCAGATTTATCAAGCCACATGGCCGTGAATGTGTTATTGAATCTTGCATTCACAATCTCTCTGAAATAGTCTGTTTTGCTTGATACCTCTGAGGAGGATTAGCTTAGCTTTGACAATTAAAAATGGCTGTTGAACCAACAACAGGACAACATACTTATCAACAGTTTGCTGGGCCGTCTTGCTCAGTGCTTCAGTGATGATGAGATGGGAGCTGTTACCAACCTCTCAATTCTCTAGAAAGTTTGGCTTATTCGTCCTTTAGATGCTTTACGAAATTTGTTTTCTTTCTTTCGTTAGCACTGCTTTGTAGCATCTCTACCATAATATGGGCTTACTTGTGTTCTTTGCTTTTACTTGTTCACTTGCTTCAAATGTAAAGTATTTCCAAACAGCAGTCCTGCTGTTTTCTTTGTCAACCAAGACCGGCCGTGGAGACTCTTGGCACTTGCCATCTTCAACGAGCTAACAGCAAAGCAAAACAAGCAAAACCTGCAACCTGCATCACTGTAAGAGAGTGAGATGAGACAGGACTATGTGGGCAACTCGCTGTCAGAGACCAGAGCGAGAAAGTGCAGCTGGTACCAGCACATCAACACTGTGGAAAATGTGCATTGAAACCCTTTAAAAAAGTCAAAATTGATACATATCGAAAAATAGATATTTTTGACAAGACTACTGGCTACTGTTGTTTTGTTGTCTCCACGACCCTGACCAGAACAAGCACCTTGAAATGGATGGACAGATCGATGAAGGGATAGCTCAATGGATGGATGGATGGATGGCTTGATGGATCACCAGTACATTTAATACTGAATCCACACAGAACTTTACATGTGAAAGTAACCAGTTTAAAATGAGACGCCATAAAACCCATTGGCTGTCAGGGGTTGCATTAGACTCACAGGAACAGGACAGGGACATATCACTTTCAAAACAACTGAGATGAAAGTGAGCTGTGTGGATCCAAAGCATTACACACTGCTGTACACTGCAGACACAAGCCAGCACTGAGAATATCATACTGCAGGAATCAAGAATCAAGGTGAGGTATTCAGCAATTTTATGCCAAAAATCCTGATTTTATGCCATGGGCCACCTTTTATCAGGCTTAATTAGTATTAACTGGACCAAACCATTTTGAAAAAGTAATGAAAAATATATAAAATCTGTACCAAACTTTAAATTACTTTCATTTGCCACTTCATTGCCCAGAACTTTCTACAACCCATTTTTTATAAAACTGCGTTTTATAGTTTATAACACCCAAACAAACCATGCAGACATCCGAACATTACACATGTAATGTGCATGAGGCTTTTCTCCAGATGCTGAACCCACCTACAGGGATTTGCTCCCATTGGTGAGGTCCAACACTGATGTTGGGTGATAAGATCTGGCTCACAGTCAGTGTTCCAGTTTATCCTAAAGGTGTTAGCGCTGTATGCCAGTCAAGTTCTTCCACATCAAACTGGGAAATCTATTTCTGTATGAGGCTGGCTCTGTGCACAGGAGTATTGCCTTGTTGAAACATGGTAGGATCATGTACAAATCATTGCCACATAAGTGGCACTACAGACTAAAATGCAGTACACTGTAGTATTAGGATTTCCCTACAGCAGCAACAAGTCAACATTGCACTGCAGCGAGCCTATTAATCCAACACCTTTCACTAACAGACGCATTATGATGGAAATAACAGACAGGGCCTCTATACCCCCACAAGTCTACTACATCATCTTGCTATCATTACTCATTCACATTTTCACATTGAATGGTGAGTAACAAGTATTTAAAGGCAAACATTGTCTATTAATTACTGTGAAGCCATCACTGCCTGCAATTACTATATTACATCCTTAGGCAGAGAGCAGATTATCCACTGATGATCCTCTGCCAAGACTGTCACTTCTCCAGCTGATCCAGTTCATCTAGACGTACACAGACACACAAACACACCATAAAGATAAAGAAGGCAGCCTTAAGAGTGATCTCTGTGATGTCCGGAAGCATGAGACAGCCCTTTCTAAAAGGAAACCGTGTGAAGTCAGCTATTGACGGCACGCAGCATTAATTCTTCACTCTAAGCAGGAAACATTTGTCACCATGGATACTGATAGATGTTGTGCTCTTTCTGTTGTTAAGCTACTCTATGTACTGGTGAACTGTTGAATGTATAAACATAGCCAAAATAATCAGTGTGTTCAACAAACAAATGGTACGGTCTTCTCAGATTTATTTGTATGTGCTGGCAGTGTACAGGCATAAGAAAAAAACAAATCAACAGTATCAAGGATCATTGCTCTCATCAATCATTTCCAATATAAAAAGGGGCAAAAAAACTACAGCTTTAGTTGATTATTTTAAAATAACTATAGCAAATAAGAGTGCAAGCATTTAAAGTCAAGTGTATAGACAGGAAGGCGGACTGTGCTCACTGGTTCATGGCAACATGTGGATCCCTGCTACATCTGGCTTTCCTCTCTTGCCAAGATGGGAAAACCCTGCCGCGGATGCAATTACACCTTATTGATTCTGGTTGAAGGACAGCCTCTTTAATCAGTAGTATCCCCTCCCCCCGCCCCACCACCACCACTCTGATATGCCAACACAAACATGCACGCACAGAAATAAATGATGATAAACTGCATTGTGTTCCTATCTATAATTTATTCTGTACTGCTGCAGTGACCCCATTGCCCCACAGGGATCATTTAAGATCTATCTAATCTTAAAGTTGTCATACAGTAATGGAAAAGGTAGGCAGTAGCACAGTGGGCAGGCCCAGGCTAATTCAACTATCTCCAGAGGAGTAGTTACTGATGACATTAGGTTGACGTATGACAAGAACCACAGAAGCCATAAAAGACCAATCAGCCATAAAGCCTACTTATGTGCTCTGCTTACTCATGGCTATCAGCCAAGTTAACCTGGCCACATTCGGGGCTTACCCACTGTGTTAACGCATTTCAATTTCACCAAGACAAAGCAGAGCTATCGGCTTGCCTGGGCTCATCATTCTGGGCTCAAGACGATAGTGAGACGATACACCAGAGGACAGACTGGAAAAAACACCTCATCCTCCTCCCATCCACACTGTCTGGAGAGCACAAGCCTTTGTTTCAGCGTCTTTGTTTCAGAATTGCATGTGTGTGTGTGTGTGTGTGTGTGTGTGTGTGTGTGTGTGTGTGTGTGTCTGTCTGTCTGTGTGAGTGTGTGTGTGTGTGTGTGTGTGTGTGTGTGTGTGTGTGTGTGTGTGAGTGCATGTGTGTACATGCTAATTTGCTCCTTTAAAAGAACCTGTTGTAGAATTGAGTGCTTGAGGACATCTATCCATCTACAAGTTCATCATCAGTATCTAAAACAACTTCCAGCTGATTTCAGTACCATAGTTAAGAATGCCAGAGCTACATACTTTTCTAACCTTGTATCAGATAGTTGAGGTTATCCCAAAATCCTGTTGGTCACCTTCAGTAACATCTTCTCTTATCACCTGCTGTTCCTATGTCTTCAGTTGCTAAGTACAAATTTTTCTCCTTCTTTGTTGGTAAAATAAATGACAATACATTGGCATTCATAGCTAAAAAATCCTACAAGCGTATTGTGATTGAGGGTTTCAGGCTATGGGTGAGTGACTATCTCTAGATCAGGACTGGTTTGACTTTGTTCTCCTTGAACCTGTTAGACAGGACCTTTTCAGTTATAGTTGATAATTATTATAATCAACTGAACCTCTCTGTGGTGTTCCCCAAGGTTCTATCCTAGGCCCAATGCTGTTTGCACTGTACTTTCTTCCTCTTGGGTTGATGATAAGCAATTTTAGAGATGCATCCTACCATCATTATGCAGACAATGTTCAATTATACATTTCATTTAAGCTTCAAAGTGTTTCTAAACTCTACTGAATTGCCTTAATTATATAAGAGATTGGATGGCATATAATTGTCTACAGTTAAACATTGCCAAAAGAGAAGTTCATCTTTCTGCTCTACATGTCGCTGTCCCGACAGTGATGGAAAATCTTGTCTCTTTCACATCTTCTGTTAAACCTACTCTCCATAATCTGGGCATTTCTATGGACCAGGCTTTCGGTCTTGACCAGCATGTCAAATCTTTCCACCAGCTGAGAAACACTGCTAAACTCAGGCCCATTGTGCCCAGAGCTGTGATGGAGTTGATTATACATGTGTTTATGTCCTCACATCTTCAACTCCCATTTCACCTGTCTTAGTAGTCTAAGCTTCAGACCAAGGCCTCCAAAAGGTCACATGTAACACCAATCCTGATATCTTTACACTCCAGTTAAAGATTTCTGTAATTATGCTTAGAGCCTTGTGTGGTCAGACACCTGCCTACATTAAAGAGCTATCGCAGCTGTATAATACCAGAAGGAATCTGACGTCCTCTGATCACAGTTGGCTGTTCCTCACTCCAGGCTAAAAACAAAAGGAGATGGTGGTTTTGAAGTTGTAGCTCCTACACTTTCGAACTCTCCCTTATTAAACTTAATTATTTTTGGACACTCTTGACACCTTTAAAAAGCAACTTAAGATCCAGTTGTTTATTTTAACTGGTTGTCTTCTTTTAATGTTTGTTGCATTGTCTCATCTTTTTTGTTTATTATTATTAATATAGCTAGTGCCTACTTAAACAGCAGCTTCTTGTGTGATGCATTGGGCACTGCCTGCTGACAGAGATAAGAACTAGAGACGGATGAATGGAAAGGAATGATGAACTGATTCACAGTTTAACAGGAGAAGATCTGATTGAGGGGTAAGCTGACATGTCAGCATGGTGACATTTCAGTAAGTGTCATATCTGGTCCATCTCTGACCACTTATATGTGCAAGGTGAGGCTCATGTGACAGATACAGGGAGCCATTGACTTCATGTTCTGCAGCTAGTCTCTAGCTTTATCTGTCTGCCATTTGGAAGAGTAAATTTGTAGGCTGTAAACAATTGGCTAAAAAATGTTAAAATGCTGTAAAGAGTTGAAGAAAACTGCAGAGTCAAGTGAGAATTCCCTGTGGGTTTCTAAGCACAGTAAGCACTGTGTAGCCTAACCAACTAGCACTAGTGGTACCTCAGCCTTGTACACTGTAATGGTCCCTCGATCCTTACGGAACAAGTTTGCTTCAAATTCAATTTCTGTTGGATCATTGAACAGCGTCTGAAACCCACTCCTCTCATACCATTCCTACATTTGAAATTGGGTCCTGGAGAAGAAAAGGAGAGTTATTTCTCATCTTTGCTCTTCACCTCTCTCTCTCAAGTGCTATTTTTTCATTCTTCACACATCTACTCTGCGTCAGTTTTGGTGTGGAACACCAAGAATGTCTCTGAGGGAGACTGTCTTATACTCTGTTACACACCCAAATGATGATGGCAGGCTTTTCACCCCACCTTTGGCCTTTAGACAACACATTCATTCCTATACCTTGGCCTTTGGGTTTAGGGAAGCTAATGACCATGACTGATTGTGATGAGAAGTTTTGTCTCCACACAGATATACACAAATAGGATTAATGTGTGAGTTTTTTATATTTTAGGAGCTATTCTGTGATGGAATATTGTAATTTCATTTTTGGCACAGACCAACCTACTTTCCCATATCCTTGAGCTCTGCTGGCCTCCTGTCAAAGCCAATGTGACTTTCCCTGCAACTCACTCTCATTAAGTGCACCAGCAAAATAAAACATATAACTGCATTTTTGTTACTTTGCTGCTGTGGCTCATTTTGAACACCAGCCTTAAGATATTGTGATGAGCGTCTTAATTAACATATGTGGTGCAATGAAACATCCCAACAGCCAACTGATGTCCCAGATAGCGGCTCATTACAGAATTAAATATCTACATCACCACTGCAGAAACCAGAACATAGGCCTGAAATGATAGATCTATGTGATGTTGTTAACTCAAAATAATGGAAACAGCATAGAAAGTAGTATACGACCAGGATGCTGCATCATTTACATATTGTAGAGACTGGCACACTTGACATTAGCAGGACAGACAAACAACAAATCTTGAGTGTAATGCATACTGCCATTTTGTCATTATATCTAGAAAACTTGGCTATAACACCTATCAATCAAGTTTTCTTTTACAATTACAAATGGTATGTAACCACTCTCTGACAATTTAATTATCAAACATCAACAGCACTTCCTCCATTGGTCCTTGTTCACCTGCTTATGATGCCTTACAAATTGTTCCCAAGCATATCTGTATCTCCAAAAAAGCTTCACCGTTCAAACTCAGTGACAAGTGCCAGCCAACCAGCCTCTTTTAGCAGAGTGAAGGAGGTTTCTGAGGTCCAGCAGACTTCTTGGGGGAGGAAATGTTCTGGCCAGTTAGTGACTCAGCCTTCTACCTCCTGATTAGTACAGCCGGCCATTGCCTTTGATTGGGACTCTAGAGAATAGAAAGCGTCGACATATAAATGACTAAATTGGCTGGCTTCCCAGCTGTTATGGTTTCTGGAGAAGGCACAGTCACTGAGGAGAACGGCTGTGATGGGGCCAGCTCCTTACTTAAGCCTCCACCCCATCAACTTCTCTTTTTTCTAGATCTGGCAACCTCTACCCTCATTCATCTTCAAAAACACTGTCATATAAGGCTGAGAAACCTGAGCCAGAAGTGCAGTAATATAATGAAAATACTTCACTAAACAGAGAGACTATTCACTTTGTTAAAATGCAGAACTGCTGGTGGGAAGTTTCTCATTCCTTCCCAAAGACAAATGCTGCTCTGAATATTCATTTTCAGCTGAGTCAGTCTGATTCCATGCTGTGTTTCTTTCCAAAGTTGGAATTTAAAACTTCTCTACTGGTAGGACACAAAAATCACAAGAGGGAATCAAAGGAAAGAAGCACCATGCAAATGTTTGAGATTTGAACTCTCAGATAACTTTTATCAAACTCTCAGACCATAAAGAGCTTGTTAGGGATATGGCTTGTTCACAATCATGGTTAAGAAAGGCCAAGTGATGGAAATTGCTGTGACTCCTCAAACCTTGTCCCAACATCAGTAGCCATGGGCTCTTCAAAGCCATTGCCTAGCACTTTGCAAAGCAGGAGAAGGCTGTTTTACTGTGCACTAATTACTCACCATGCCGGGTGCTGAAACTTAAGTAATCTTGCTAATATCTTGCTGTTTGGAAATCAGTTACATCTTTTACTTGCTTAGCTTTTCACAGTAACATATATAAATATATATTCTGGTAGTCCAGATAGGAAACATGACATAACAAAACATATACACAACACAACAGATTTATACAATGTATTTCATATTCATTCACACATATACACTTATATATGATTAAAGGTGCAGTCCAGTGATTTAGTATTGCAATTCCATAAGGCTGGGTGACTCACAGGAAACGGATTACAAAAATAATGGCCAATAGTGCAAATTGACGCTGTCTTTGTGTAAGACCCTCCCTGCATGGTAATTTCCCACATATATCAAATTCTGAAAAGTAGTATTGGACACATTGAATTTTGATAGAGGAAATGTCAGAGGACCACCTAAATTATTGCAACTGATATTCAGGGGAGAATGAATGACTCTACCAAATTGCATTCCAATCCATCCCATAGTTATGTTTGCATTTTAAAAATGATTCATTTAGCCGTGGTCTTGCTAAATGAAAGGTCAGAGGATCTCCATACCTCTTCTCGGACCATAGATGTCTCAAGAAGTTGAGACATATCAGTCTAGGCAGACCAACACTGCCATCCAATGAATACATATTTTGACAACCATTAGGATATAGTTCTGTGTTGTGCTGTTGGTGAAAAAAAGTCTGACTCATGTCTCCTGTTCAGAATTTTCATTGTCCACATGAAATCAGTATAACAATATAGCATTAACTGTGGATTTCAGGTCTAATTGGGCATTCACTGCTGACTCATTAGGACAAGAGCCACTTAAACATTTTGCAGGCACTTGATCTGAATCACACAGTGTACCATCGACTCCACTCTGGGGAAATGCATCTGAATCAAAGCATTGTGTCTGCTGTCAGAGGCCTGCAGGTCTTCCACCAGAGTGATGCTCTCCATCCTGGCCTCTGCTTCTAGGAGCCAACAGAGAAGTTCTGGATTTATTTGATGCCGATGTATTCCAGTAGTAACCTCTACACGAGACAAGCAAAACATGCCTTGGACGGTGCACTACATTGAGGACAAGATAAAAACAAATAGGTGATATGAATGCTGAGGAAGATAACCTTTGCTTTCAACTATCTCCTGCTTGTATGCAGCCACAAGAAGCCAGCCTACATCCTAGAACTCAGTTTGAACTGCTTTTCAGTGTAGAAAACATCCTCTGATTGTACTTGAGACTGAAACTGGACTGGATCAGTCAACTATGGGTATGTGTAACTCAGTGGGTCTAGGCACCTTTGGATAAACCGCTCACAACTTACAGTCATATGCAACTTGTGACAAGGGGTTGTTTTTTGTGTCCTAATATTGTTACATACTGTTGCTTACTGTGAATAAAACTCTACACAAGTTGTAGCAACCAGGCTTTGTATTTGACACGAGCAATGTTCAAAATGGAAAAGTCCCAATAGTTCCCAAACCATTAGAAAGTACTTCCTCCAGAGCAGGGACTTTTATGACACTAGAAAGTATTGCCAAGAACCTTAATTTAGTCCTCTCTTCTGATCTAAATGCAGATAAAGGTCCAGAGTTCTTGAAATGGTTGCTGGGCTCCTGAAAAAGTTTCTGCATTGCAAACAGGCACATTTTAGGGTCGAGGGTCCTGATCACATGAACAACTATTAAAACTAGGTGTTCTAGACATGAAACCGAATGGCCCCTTATTCCATAGATGTATTCAAAATGTGTTCTTTACCAAAAAATTAAAACGTTTTCCAGAAAACCAGTGTTTTCCAGGTTGATGACGGGGTACTGATGTCAGTAAGTGAAATCATGATGTGAAGGCATTGGTATATTTCAAAGAAAGTGCTTGTTAGATTGTCAAAGAGCATCTGAAACCCCCGTTCCAATGGTGGAACATCATTTTCCAAAACAGACTGTCCAATGATCACAGCCCCGCTTTAAACAGCAGATGGGCATGTGTATGGAGCTGTGAAAGTAGGCAGGGTTTGATCTTCTCTTTCAAGCAGCACCCTTTCAACACTGCAACACCATGACTGTCCAGGAAAGACTGTCCAGAATTATGTACCCTTATCCCCACTAGTGTCATTCATCGCATCAAGCCTACAAAGATTCACAAAAGAGACAGAGTTCTTGGAGAAATCATGGAGAGATCAGGGAGACAGTGGGAAGCAGGCAGGAGGAGACCATGACGGTAGGGTTTTGCCATTTGGAACAGATATAAACACTTTTGCCTTTAGACATGGTCAGACAACACTTTGCACAACCTAGTTTGTTCAAAGCACACTGAACGCTTGAAGATAAGAACTGTCACTTATTCATTGTAAAGCCAACTTGACAATGGCATCTGTCCCACACAAATGCTTCCAGAGCTTTGCCATGCCACAATGAAAGAAGCGAGAATTGTGGGCAGGCAGTGCAAGGTTACAGATTTGATGGCAACATCAAAACAATATACCTCTAAGACTAAATAAAATGAATTAATTGGTCAAAACACAGAAGAAGAAAGGTTTTGCTTACATTTATTTCTTGCATATACTGAATAAAAGCTTTGGATTTGAAGCTCTGCCAAAAAAGAGCCTTTGATGCTTCTCAGTTAAGAGGACACTACTCTAGATTTGGCCCTGTATCCTGACAACACTTATCCTCTCTCAAACACATGACACTCTGATACTCCACTCCTCCAGTTTCAGCCTTTCTTCCGTAGTCTCCCTCTCTCTCTCTTTTCTAACAGCCAGGCCTGCTGTCTTCCAAAGGAGCTGCATATGGCCCTACAGAAAGCCTCGCTACGCGTCCACGAGACAGTGCCACAGATGGTAAATGGCCTGTGCCTGTCCCTCTTCCTCGTCCTCCCAACAGTGCCCACATTCCATCCCTCTGGGCTCAGAAAAGCCGAGCGTTTTGCAAATTTGCCTGAAGTGGAACGACATATTGTAGAGTGAGCAGAAAAATGCTGCAGCAGAACATCCCGTCCATTGAACCAGTAAACATCAGCACCCATTTCATCACCACAACGGAAATGCTACCTATTAGCACAGAGGGGACTGGCGGTAGTGGTGGTGTTGGTGGAGAGGGAGTGGGAGTCTGACACTGCTGTTTCAGGCATCAGGCAGCACTGAGACTTTCTTGCAAAAACTGCAGATAAAGCTGAACAGAAGCACACACACACTGCCTTCTACCTTTTCCCGCTACTTCCTTCCTTTCCCCAGAGTCTCTCGTCACATCCTTACCATTGAGATGCACTGAAACTCAGGTGGGTCATTCACTTTCAACCTGTCATGCTAGCATGACAGCTCATTACCCCCCCCCCCAAAATAAACCTCCAAACACACACACTCATAAATACACCATGCATGTACATATCTGTTATCCAAATCTGCCCTACAAATGCACATATGCCGACATGCCTACACATCTGCACATTGCCTCGTACAGTATTACGTGTGTATGCTGTCTGGGGAATACTATTCATGCTCAACCACACACACACACACATTAACAGAAGCGATGTATCCGAAACGAGGGAAGAAGGGGGTGGGTGGGTAATGACAATGGATGCAGGACAAAATAAGCACCAATCTCAGTCTTCTTCTTACCTTCCAGGAGGAAACAGCTCACCTGGATGCCTCTAAAGAGCAGACAGAACGCATTCAGGCCAATCTCTCTCCCTGCAAACCAGCTCAAAACATCTCCCTCCCTCCCTCTCTCTCTCACTCTCTCTCTGTCTTCCCTCTCTTCCGCTCCCTTCGCAAGCTGGAAATGATGAGATTGTACTATAAGCAGAGGGGGGAGTGAAATCTGAGGCGGCGGAGGGTATTAGGAGGCTGCGTTGTTTCTGGCCAACAGCCCTGAGAGACTGTGAGCTCGCGGATCATGAGGGATGGGGAGAGGAGGGTGCGGGGGGGTTGGGAATGGGTGCGATGCAGCAGATGGGAGGAAAAAAAGTCTGCTTGTGAAGACATCCTGAAACCCTAGAGGACCCCCGCTCAGCTGAGATGGTACAGCCCAGAGGAGTTTAAGGAAGCAAACAGTGTCTGCAGCAGCAGCAGCTAGTGGCTGAGGCTACAGTGATGCAGCCCCGACATGAATGAGTGTGAATCTGAGCTAAGCTAAGTGAAGATGAGCTGCGTCGGGCTGGGTTCCTTTTTATCTGCCTCACCGGGCTGCAGCACCTCAGATGAAATGTGACACCTGGGTGTACGGCTAGCCCAAAGCACTGGATATTGCTCTAGCATGCTATCATTAAGAGAACAAAGAATATATTCATTCAAATCACAACCTAACTTTGTAATACCATCATGTTGCTTATCAGTAAAAAAAAAAAAAAACAGCAAAAAAAAAATCAGTGTTTGCCCAATATGGCAGGAGAGAGGAGTAACCTTGCAGCACGTCTTTAGAAACTTGCTCATGACCTTCAAGCAACTCCAAGAGAGATTCATTACACCTGCACACAGTACAGAAACAGTACATACACTGTAGGCTGTGAAAGATAAACTTATCATCACATGGTAGATTTCACTGCCTCCTCAATCCAAAGAGTAATATCATAGTCTTCATACATACATCAAACTACCATGATATGTGCCAAAACTTTACCATCAGAATATACTTGGATAATTTATAGTATAAAGTACTTAATCAGGCACACAACCACTTATAAACTCCACCACACGTTCCTCTGACATGCAAACATTGACACACTGCGTTGTCCTATTGTCCTGCTTTTCTTGGTGTTATCTTAATAATATATACCACTATGCCACTACAGTGATGTCACTTATGGCCAGTCCATTGACTGTCCTTCTACACCATCACTTCTACACACATTAGTTTTTTTTCTGTCAATGGCATTTGTTCTAACAGCTACTAGGTGAAGATAGAATGAATGAATAAACAGGGGGAGGTAATAGTTCAAATGCCCCACAGCCAGGAGTGCATAATAGAGACAGAAAAATTAGGATGTTAATAATGATCATTTCAAATATAACTGGTTGAAAGAGTAGTGTGGCAGCAACGTGTGTGCCAGTGTGTATTTTGAGTACACGTCCATAACCTCTTTCCTCAATTCATCAGTATTTTCAGTCCCCACAGAGAAGAAGCTGCCTCCCAAATCATGTCACGCTCCGTCACGCTACAAAATACAAATCATCAGATAGAGGAGACTTTCCCTTTGTTCACATTCTCACTCAGTCTCACTCTCCGCCCTGTTTTCTCTTGCTCCCTCTTTCTCTCTGTCATGGATGACCTTGACTGACAGGCTTGTTGCTACAGGAACCACACCATGTCTATTACGTTGTAGTGAGGCAGGAGGGTGTGAAATTCACAATATGATGGCTCCGATTGGATCTAAACCGGAGTCGATTTCCAAGCCACGGCAGACAGCAATCAGTTCAAACCATGAAAGCTGTAGAGGAGATTATTTGCATTTTAACAGGATTTAACCCTGTCAACATACACACACACACACACACACACACACACACACACACACAGACACACATATAGGGTTCAAATGTGTGCAGAATAGTGTGTGTGTTGGGGGGGATCCATTCATTATTCGACATTCTACCAACTCTGGTCCAGAAGCAGATAAAACACACACACACACACACACACACACACACACACACACACACACACACACACACACACAGTATACAGGCCACTGGGGTGACTGGGGGTGCATCAGAGTGAAGAGGTGAGACAGGGCAGAGAGACAATGAACAGCCTGTCTTGATGTGTGATGAGCAGAGAATGAGAATTGGAGCCAGACAGAGGACAGGACAGACAGACAGGACACACAGAGACAAGCCAGGCTCTAAAATACACTTAAAATGAAAGTATTCATTTTACATACTACATATATACTACCCAACCCACTGTCAGTAGTTTTTAGTATGTGTAAGAAGGGCTCTCAAATCCAAATGTGAAATACATTATATGGCAACAGTAGCAACAGTCGGTGTTTGTCCCTGTCCTATTTCAGCATGATAATGCCCCCATGCTCAAAGCCAAGTCCATGAAAAAATGCTTTTTGGAACTAGCCTGCACAGGGTCCTGACCTCTACCCCATCCACCACCTTTGAGATCACCTGGAAGGCAAACTGTGAGCCAGACCTTATCAAGGCCTAGATCTGCTGAAAGCCTGAAGCCAGGAGAGTGGAGGCTGTTAGAGCAGCACATTAATGCCCATGGTTTTGGAGTGCCAGACATGTTCACTGTAATGTTTGGGTGTCTGTGCACTTTTGGCCAAGCACGGGATATTATTTACAAATAGAGAATATACAATCCAAATATTAAAGAAAACTAAAGAGAATTAGATGAGAAGATTGATGCTACTCTAATGTCTGTATGGTAAAAATGAGGCTGGAGCCAGGAACTGTTAGCTTAGGTTAGCATTAAGATGAGAGATGGGGAAAAACATATATGACTGTTATTAGCTGTTGTTAAGTATCTTTTTTCCTATCTTTGAGGGAGCCATTGTTTTCCAATAATGTTAAGTTAAAAGCAACCTGCAGAGGCTTGAAACTTGCTTGAGCTTTGCCATCCATCACACTATGTGTGCTGTATATTGTGAAAACATCATTGTTTGGTGATGCAAATGATCAATTTAGCATTTGAGGTCTGCTGTTGATGTACGGCGCTTTAATGTGCTTTTGAAAAGCTGTGAAGTCTGAGATAACAGAGTTGGCTGCTGAACTGCACTGCAATGACAAGCAAATGCATACTGTGAGAAAACCCAATTAACAAACATGGAGGTGGTGAAAAGGAGAGAGTGAATCTGAGTTTCATTCTAGCTCTACTTCATCACTATAACAAATACTTTTTAGAACAGTGACCTTCTGATTGCAAACACCAGTCAGATCTGTGAACATCATTTAACATGAGGGTGGAATCAGATACTATATGTATGTAATCAAAGCATACAATTCGGGCAGGTATAGTTCATTTGTATTTTTTAGTAGTATTAGTGAGGACCAAAAGTGTTTCAGCTGGCTACTGAAGAGAATATGTGCAAACAGTCTGGCCACAGGCCACACAGAATCCAACCACAGAGATGTTGTCTCATTAAAACGTGGCCAGCATGGCAGGAGATGCATTGATTTATCCATCAAAGGCTAATTGTGTTAGAATTTGGTCCTTGATGCTGGTAACCCACAGCTCAGATGTGGAGCAGACACAGATGTGATAGAACAGTGACAGGCTTTTCTCTGAGCTGGATATTTGCTTATGTCCTCGTGTCTGCTGTGACCTGACTGATCTGCAGGACTTTATTGCTTTAAGTGATGTGTCTGTTTGGAATCTGATGCTGTTGTTATGAAGTTATTGTCTGTGGTTAAATACAAGAAGATGGATCAGTGTGAATGATAGAACACGCCACTTTTGCATGTTCTAGCCTTTCCATTATTGCTAACTGCATTTATTTTATTCTTTATTTAAAACTTCTATATGTCGAGCCACAGATCCTCACAATAAAGTTTTTATTCAGTTTTTCCTGGTTACAGCGTTTTAGTGCTATATGGTAACCAAACTCAACAAAATGCTTGTATAAATGATTGCAAGCTTTTATTTCAATTTTCTGTATTTTTCAGTCTCTCTCTCTAAAATGTAGCATTTTTAGCATGAAGGAAAGGTTTCTGCAGAATATGTGGACAATTGTAATTATATGATCTGGCAGTTTGTCTCTCCCTTGTGTCTCCTTGTCCCTTTTCCCTGTGTGTTTTGTCTGTCTGTTTTTCCCCTGCCTGGGCAGCTGGGTGTGTCCTGCACCTGGCCAGCTCTGCCTACCGGTGCACACCGGGTGCTCATCAGGCACAGTATTTAAGGAGAGAGCTCTCTCCTAGCTGTTGCTGGATTGTTCCAGTCTCCTTCCTCCCGAGATCCTTCTAGGCCTATTTGTGATCCAGTTTTGTGAGTACTTTATTTCTCTAGCTATCGCGAGTGTGCTAATGTGTTTTCTTTGTTCCACCACTAAAGGTGTGTTTCCTGTGTTTCAGTTGCCTGTCTGCCACTTCCACGTGTGCCTTGCCTCAGACCCGTCGTACGGAGCTCCCTTAGTTATCTTAGTTATCTCCACTCTGTTGGAGTGCATTTTTCGTTGTTTGTTGTCTTTTCCACTCCTTTTGAGAGCGCTTTTCGTTATTAATAAATTTGTGTTCTTTTACCTGCCTTCTCTCTGGTCTGCATCATTGGGTCCTGTTAAAAGCCTTAGTAAAAACCATAACATGCCCTTTTAATACTGAAATATATCTTTTTTGCAGCACCAAAACAATAAAACGCTCCTGAATACTTCCTTGTCCTGTCAAAGTATTTCAGTTATTCATTTTTTTTTTTTTTCAAAATCTCAAATCACACCATAAAAATCACATTCATGTCTTTTCCAGTCTGTATAAGACATATCATGGTGACAGTATCAAAAACTGAATGAGGAATACCGGATAAGGACTTCGACACTGTGCCTCAAATTCACTGTACATCATTTAAAACTAAAATGAGCAACAGACTGACAAAGTCTCGGCTGGCTCTTCTGTCATCACTGGGCTTTTGTGCTGTGAATTCATCAGCCTTATAATGGGATTGATTCAGCTGAGTCACATGATCACAGAGGCTAACTCCTGATCCACATCCATGACCTCTAATAACAGATGAATTTCTCTGACCTGGATATCCCAACATCATTCTGCTGTCCAGCCCACCTGTAGGTCCAAACACGTGCCGCACAGCTGGAGCTTTTAAAAGCCTTTTTTTCAGATTCAAAAACTTCTTCAGACACCAAACATGTAGTGCTTAATTACAGGACACACTATATAAACGTTTCCGTTTAATGTAGTCATGCAGCCAACTGAAAATGCATATATGGTGGGAGGTTTCACTCAGAACAGCCTCATTCAGACAGGATTGTCTTCTCTTGGGAAGGTGGGTTGAGTTTGAATATTACATGTGCCAGTTAGTGATTTTAATCTGGTCCTGAGCTCACACCAATGGCATTGTTCTCCTCATACTCTGGTACATCACAGCCCAAATCACCTGGACTTCATCCCCACACTCAGTTCTTTAATCCTTATGATTTTCATTTATCAAGGCCCATTTTTGATACTGTGTAGACTCTGTACTGATTACTGTGTGTTACTGATTGTAAATGTATGCCACTGATAGAAACTTGAGGTTATCTGCTCACAGTTTGATGGAAACAATTGACTTTCTTCTCTCTAAAAACAACATAACTAACCTGCAGTTAGTTTGGTTGCACTGTAAACAGACTTGTACGCTGGCCCTTGAGGTTGGTAAATGTGTCCTTTCCAACCAATCTCTGACCATCAACACATTGTTTTTGACTAAATCTACATTGTTATGGTTTATACACACACCAGTGTTTTTTGTAATTGGACTCAGGGCTGCCTGGGTGTGTATACATTGTTTTGGATGCACATTTCTTTCTCGCTCCTGTCACCAGGTAACCCCTGTTTCACTGCTATGTTGACATGTCATGGGCATGGGCAGGAAAAGTGCAGGTGTAGCTCATGACATTATCTATGGCTCGTGTCCAGTAAGTGTAAGTAAGACTATGTAACCCAAATTCCCAGTTTAGGTCTGTCCAACTTTAACCTAAGCAAAGGTCTAATCATCAGAGTAAGTGGAACACCTGTGAGGGGTGTCCTTTACATTTTAAAACCAAAGAGATACCATAGAGTGTCCATCAGCTCTTCTAAATCATCATTCATTTGCACAACTGAAATATCCGCATCTATAAAATGCAATACATTGCATTTTATAGATGAATTAGCAATAGTAGTAGTAGTAGCAGAAGGTAGTGGACATACTATTTAGACTGCTTTTTAGGGTTTCTGTGGTGGGGATCTTTGGGGTCACCATACAGTGTGTAAATTTCACTACATAGCTTACAAACAGCCTTCATATTTCAACACAAGCACATTTCCTTCAAAGCTGAGTCTGCAGTTTGAGCTGTATGTGACGACAAAGCAAGTAGAAAAGGTTTTTGATAATCTGATAGATACCAAAATACAGTCCTACTTCAAGAACAAGATGACATCTGAAAAAGAAAGAACTACTATATTTATATAGTAATATTTTTACTTTTACTTTAAACCAACTTCAGCCACATGAACAGTGGCTATATGTTCACACGTTCATTAGGAAGCTGTTCACTGAGTTACCATCAACCTTGTGTTTGGCCAACAAGGTCAGACAGAAACTACAAGAGAAGCTGGATATCATAGTTAAACCTGAACAAGAAAAGTCCACAGTGATATCAGGGCAGCAGGGTCCGCCTCAGGTGGCTATTAAAATGAGCCCAGTGTGTTCACACTCGGAGCTGAATCCTACCTCACGCTGCCTGCATGGTGTAATTGGCCGTACACGCTGCATGGACACACACACATTATGCATTTTGTCAAATTCCTTAAGAGTGTGTAACTGCAGCTCTGTACAGCTACAGAGAATATGTGGGAGGGAGTTTCGGCCTGATGTTGACCTTGACTCCTCCTTGTCCATTAAAAAAAGCCCAAACACAACAAACTGGCACATACCTCTCGCAGAAAAGTGCCAATCGATTGACAAGGACAAAAGCGAATAATGCCGCAGAAGCACCATATCCACTTAACGCTGGCCATGACGGAGAACTGAATGACCTAGAGCGGATGAAGCACCCAGCTGCCGTTCTGAACACTCCAGCTGTTTATATAGGTTTCTGTGTCTGTGTGTGTTTATGTGCGCATGTGTGCTTGTGCATGTGGACAAATGTTCAGTGATATTCACACCCGAGCCTGGCCTAATTTCCCCTTCAACTCAGATAGCACATCTGTGCGCTGCCCTTCCCTCCCACTGTCTGTATTAGGATTTAGGATCCTGCTGATGCCTCTGGCTTTTCTCCAGAAGAAAGAGAGCCTCCATGTTGCCCCTCCATCACTCTGTCATTGTTATTCTGCAGTGTGTTCAACGCTGCCCGCCACCTCTGGGCCCTGCAGATCAATAGAAGGGCAGACCAAATCACAAACCACACACACACACACACACACACACACACACACACACACAGACTCTCAAATAAAACTGCTTATTGGAAAACATTTTGTCTCCCGAGCTCAGCGTTGCAATTAATTTAAGACTAATTCATAAAACAATAGGTTGGCCTGAGGGGATGAGCCCTTAGACAATTACTTCTTCATAGTGGTGGTCAAACAGCTCATCAGTCTGCTGTTTGCTCGCCATGAGGGATAAACTGCAGCTTTGTGCTGCTGACGAGCATCAGAATGCAAATCAGCAGGATGATACAACACAAGCACATGAAACAGACAGAGCTGCTGCAGAATTTAAAGAAGCGCTATAATCCCTATTCATCACTAAGAACACTGCTCCAGGCCCTCAGATTAGCACTTGCATTTTACTGTAGCAAACCTGCACAAAGTGCCAAAGTCTAAAAAGTGGATGGAGCTGTAAAAGTGTGACGTCTAAAGCTGGATTGACCTTGGCTTGACTCTTCACTTCACATACCCTTGCAGCTTTTAAGACTTAAGTAAAGGAGAAGACTTGGCTGCAGGGGCACTGACGCTAACAAAAATGTCTCACACAGCCTTCATTGTGGAAATCAGTCAAGCAGATTGTTGTCTAAAGGCATCACTGTCAGCCATGTGAACTCTGCACTGAGATAATGGCAAGAGCTGCTCTGGATGAGACGAATGTAAAGGACTGGTGTGTGTTTACAGGCTGGTTGTCAGTGCTATAAATGGTGACACATTGACACAAAGTGTAGGCAGGATTAAGGCTCAGCTTGGCCAGCAGATGGCAATGAGTCTCCTACAGGTTGGTGAAATGAGCCTTCAAAGACCTTGGATAAATTGATGCATAATGATCTGAGAGTCATCCAGCCAAAGAATTTCACAAAAGTCTACTCGAACAACTGGAGTGACAATAAATATCTTGAATCTGCATTATGTACAAGACAGATATTTTAGATAGGGTTCTTTGCATTTCTGCTCCTTATTCATCCTCAAGACATTCATTGAATAAACTCTAACAGTCAGCCAACAAGATACACAAACCAGGCAGAGGGGTGCAAGGGTGCTGACGGTGAGGGAGTATGTTACCTTCTTGGCATATAGCATACTGCAGCATAGCTCAAAGTCCTCATCACTCTATTTTATACTGTAAAATGTCCCTCTTAAAATGAAGTGCTTGTCAGATTATCAAAGAGCATCTGAGAATCCCCCCATCAATGAGTGAATTGACAATTTTTATGCCTTTTTATGAAGCACAAAATCTGACAATCACACCCAGTCGATGCAGCTATTGGCCAGGTATGCAGTGATGTGAAAGTTTGCAGGGTTTGAACCACTCTCTCAAGGACTCTCAACACATTTTTCACTCAACTGCTTCCATCACTTTCCATCTGTACAAATGTGGAAAAGCCTACGAGACTGTCCAGTCGTGTGTGCCATTTGCAGGGCATGTCAGACAACATAGTTTACATCACTCACACTGAACTCACAGATCACCAACAGTGGTTGCAGTGTAACAAAACAGGGCAAACTTAGAGTCAATGAGTGATCACCAAATCTGCATGTCTAATGACAAGTCAGACTCAGAAAAACCATGTAAGCCTGACAAACCTCTGCAGATACTGTGGTTGGATGGCTTGCATTGACAGCATTGTAGAATAATCAAAATAACGGTATTTACAGGGGTCTATGCATTCCATTTCCTTGCACATCTGCAAATCCGTGCAGCAAAAAATGTATGTAAGAGCAGCAGCATCATGTTGACACTATCTGGTATAATCTAGGCAGGTGTAAATGGGAACAAACTAAACAGTGTGTGGTCTACTGACAGATTTTGAAAGAACTGTAGGAATTTCAAGGGGCTGTCCTGTGGCTGTTTGGTTGATAGACAGAAGACATCTCACATATGTAATTTGGGGCCAGAACTCAACCATAATCTTTAAGACAACAAGTAGGCAGTCTAGATGCTTACAAGAGATATGATTGATTTCTTTTGTCCTAATTAAGATACAAGTGTCCAATTACAATTAATGCAGCAGTCAGTGGTAGTGGTAGTGGTGTTAGTATGCTAGTAGTCGTATTTACGGTAAATTTGCAGCAATAGTGGCTATCAGAAACTAAGAAATAGTATTAGCACTTGTCCTAACAGTAGCAGTAGTAGTGGTAATACTAGTAGTAATTGAATATGAGACAGTATGGAATGCAGGACACACAGAGTCACAAATTCAGTATGAAGTGATTCTTGATGATGGTATGACTAACTAGAGTCTTGTGATCCTCTGGTATGTCTCAGAACATTTTTGTTCTCTGACCATCAACTTTTGGGAGGGATCATGGGCAAATACATCTGGGATGACATCACTCCTGACCCACCCTGCAACAGCTCTGAAAGACTTTTCAGAATGGCTTTCAAATCTTTACAACTGACTAATTTCCAAAAAATTAAATACTGCAAGTGAAGCAATAGGAGGTCTGTCAATGGCTCAGTGTCCATCAATCATCTTTTAAGAGTTATAGCGATGAGGTCAGCTCATGCATGCACGGGCCCTCTGTCATAATTTTTCTGTCATGCCTTCAAACAATAACTGCTCAATGTGAGAGTGATTCATTATCATGACGGCCACAGTTTGTGGCAGGGTATTCCATATTTTTGTGTCTCCCAAGGGTCCACTTGTTAGCCAGCATGAAAAATACACCTCTGCAAGCAGATAGCGATCAGTCTTGATTTTACTGGACATCGAGCTGACAATCTGGGAGTGGGAGTGAGCTTCAAAAGTAATATGAGTAGTCCTGCTGTCACCATGGAGGACTCTCCTGTATATGACTGCAGCATCTCCAGTACATACCCTCAAGTTTCCTTTGTAATTTGTAATTCTGGCATCCTTAAGCCAGCTTTTCTCATGTTTTCATCTCTTAGACAACCACATAAGCCAGTATAAGAGCATAGTAATGTTAACTTTGTTAACAAAAAGTGACAAAAAAAATATCAATTATTGAATATTTTAGTATGTAAAAGCAAAGGAAATTAAAATGAAGATGTGTGAAGTGAATTTTACCAATAAATAAAAAGAAAACGATAATGTGGATAAATTTAGCTACTTGATCTGTGTTGATGAGCAGTATCTAGCATTTCAGTAGCGTTACATCTGTGTCAGTAATGTTAACTAACTTTAACTACATTCTTGGAAAGAAAGAAGTGCCATACTGTACTTATGCACGAAGGTGGCAGAAGGTTGTGTACTTTGGGTAGGTTGTGTTGTGCGTTTGATGTGTGCTCAGCCAATCACCAATACTCAATATATTCATCCAATTGCCCAACCATAAACAATACCAATGACCATTATAACTGTCACATATCAACATGGAAGATGGCTGCTTAGAAGACATAAAAATCAAAAATGCATCATGAAAATGATATTGAAATTTCACTAAGGAAAACCTACAAAAAACTAAATATATTATGTAGTTTGACAGATTCCATCAGACAGAGAGCACTTTCTTTCCCTGAGAATCCATGTAACCCTACTTGCCTAAGACCACAATCAAGCAGAGCTCAATGCCCCCAAAAAGGTCTAGAAGACCAAATTTGTACAGACAAAGATGTGGGAAAATATCTAAAATACCATTTGGAACAAATAATTGAAGCAATACACCATCCATTTTCCTTATCATGATGACAGGAGAGAATCTAAAAATGGCTCAGGTTAAAATTACATTGACTGGGACCGTGCTCACTTCTGTGTTGCTATAAATGTGAAGCGCTGCATCTCAAACAGCTCTCCACTTGAGAGGGAAGAATCCTCTAGCTTGGGTAGTGGTAAACTGTTGAATGACAAAGTGCTTTATCTGGAGCTAGATAAGGGAAGGTTGCAGCCTCCTGCAGATAGCAACGCAGCCACTGAGGATGAAAGACATCCTTTGTTGCCAACCCAGATTCAGCAAGGGAGCCTGTCAACAAAGCAGCTTTTGCTGGCTTTCTGCACATACACACACACAAAAAAAAAGATTGTCATATGGCCGCCTCACTGCTCTGTGGGCTCATTGTGCTGTTGCATGATGCGCAGACATTGATTTCATTGGGCGTATGAGAAGTATTTAACAGGCAGTGAGTTAAGTGTACCAATACAGTAGTTCCACTGATGCTATGTGTCAGACACTAGTATATCATTTAATGCTGACATTTTGTCTAATTATTACAATGCATGAAACCCCATCATGGGCATGTTTATTAGCCTCTGTATCTGTGGTGTTAGTGTAGTAAATGTGTTTCTCATATTCAAAACTGTTATTTCCCATATATCTGATTTGTTCCTATCTCATCATTTTTAAAAAGTTACTGCTGTCCATTGAGGTTCCAAAAAGGCTGTTTATTTAATAGAAAGGCATTCCTATGTTGAAAGGGTTCTTTATTCCCCAGATTTATGTGGTGCATAATGGGAACATAACTCGGGGTTCTGTTTCCCAGTTCGACAAATGTGCTCTCACAGAGGTCCTTGTTCCTAGAGCCCTAGGTTCCCAATGTCCTATGTTCCCAGGCTAAGAATGAGGGACATATTTTAACTTGAAACAGGTCAAATTTGACCCAAACACACTATAACTTACCCATGGTACGCTTTCCACTTAAATGATTTTTTTTTTGTCCATTTTACTTGTGTTTATTGTTGATGTACGATCAGGACTTTGTAGAAGGTGTCCTATTTTGAAAATTTACTGGATTCTCTACACCTTTCCTGTCTCTTACTTCCTGTCTGGCTCAACCTCCTGCAGACTGACGTGTCATCCAACAAAGAAAGACTTGGAGCGTATTGTCTGTGGAGCAGAGCGGACAGCCGTTTCACTGCATAAATGGCAGTGATCAGTTCCGTAATACGCGTCAAGGATGGAATGCGGATAGCCTCGCCCTGTCTTGTACCAAAATCTGCCAATCAGCAACTTTAAAGCTCACTTATTAACATGTTAAATCCCATTATTTGAATCTGTTAACAGTGATATGATATGCCTTTTCTTGGCTCAGCTAATTGCCATTTAACTGTTCCGAGCCATGAAATAGTAAAAAAGGCGAATGCTGCTGGATACAAGGTTGATGAGCTGTGAGAATGAGCCAAAACAGTGAAGTTGTGGGCTGTAATACCAAAAAATGAGCTGAAAGAAACTGAGAACAGAGAGGGGAACTGAAGGGTTGGTGATAATGCTCAAGGGGGACTTTTACTTTTTAAGTTCCTGGACTTCATATTTTTCATCAAAATGTCTCTTTTGAAACTGTCACAATTAACAGAGCAAATCTCTGCTGCTTGTTTTGAAAGACAAAGGGTTTTTTCTAAGAGGACTCTTGAATATGTTACAGAACATGTTGGACAAGACTTTAAGTCAAAATGTCAATGATGACGTTTCGTCATGTGTTGTTATTCTTGTATTTCAGACTCAATGCGCCAGTGATTTGCTTTCTTCAACATGATACCTTTAGAATTCACAGTGGTATGCCTACATGCAAAGTAATACACATACACGATGTTTGAATTAACTAGCTGCTTGATTAGCAGTCCATTTATTCAGCATTTTGCGGTAATGTCAGCATGTGTTGCTGCGTTGATTAAATATTCAGACTTGACATTTTTCTGTTGTGTGTTTGGCACATTTCTGGAGTGCAACGGTCCAGAACCACCAGCACATATCATCCATGTTTATGCTTGTTGCTTTGATTTAAATGAGTTTTGAATGAGGAGACAGAGCGTGCCACCGCCATCATTCAAGGGTGATTAGATGCTTTAATATAGGCACCAGCTGCTGCACACCATTTAATCACCAGTATCAACATGAGAGCTGAGAGCCTCCAGCTCTGTACGGCTGCATGCCACCTACAGGAGGCTCCCTGCTTTCACTGCTCCTCACTCCCATATTCATCTTTCTGTGCAATATGGTCTTTGGCTACATCACTATATGATTACTGTTTGAATGAGTCTAAAACATTGAATTTAAAAGTTTTTTGTTTAAGATGATGCCTCACAACTTGGTCTTTTCCACTGGAACTTAGCTAATTTACACCACACCCACTAAGACTCTGCAATGACGTATAGCTGAGGTTGATGAAAGTGATTACAATTCATCCTGTGCAGGTGTGTGTACCAAATCTGATGGCAATCCAACTCAGAGCTGTTCAGAGATTTCACTTAAAATGTGAACCTCATGGTGATGTGAGAGGAAAAGTCACAACAGTCATCAATTGATTTCCTGGCAATCCAGTTGTTAAAATATGGCAAAGCTAAAAAAGTGGGCTCATAGTCAAGCTCCAAAATTATTGTGGCACTATAGGTAATTTGTTTAAAGACATTATGACACCTGAGACAGTTACATTTGCAAGTGAGTCCAGATATTTTCTCACAAATACAGTACTTTTAAGCACAAACCAATCGTTTTCATTGTGCAGACAGCAGGTAGTGTCCAATATTGGTGTGCTTAACTCAATAAATACTTAGACCATTCAATCATTTCAATGTCACAGAAAAAATGTCTTAGATTAAGGTCTTGTCAAAGCTAATGCTTAACATCAGGAATGATCAATTTTACAATGAAAATATAACCTGCATCATATCTCTTCACAACCTCAAGTGAATAATATTCAGTTAGTACCAAAAGGCCACAACCCTAACACACAGACTGCAATCCACCAATCATGGTACAATGTTCCCATGCCCCGCTTCCATTTCTGGCCTCCTAAAAATGTCATGCTCCTTCCCTCCAAGGGCCTCCTTGGTCTAACGATGGGGGTGAAATGCTGGAGCAAAAACACATTTACAGATAGCCAAATGCAGCCAAACACCCGCCATGCTCATCATGACCAAACCGTGATCCCTTCTCTGCGGTGAAAACAGCATCCGGATTTACACAAAGAAAGAGTAATATTCTGTCTAAAGAGAGGAGCTGGTATTTCTTTTACTCCAAAGGTTAGAAAGCATGATCTTATTTCTCCTCTCTCCTCCCACACACAGGCCACTCATTAAAGGCAATATTTACCTTGACATTTGGAGCTGACATCAATTCTTTCAGCTCATTGCTAAAGACAAGCAATGATGGAAAAACATAACAAAAGACTGATTTCTGGACAGCTATGAAGGTTAAAGGATGGTGAATTCTGTTCACATTTTTCACATTTTTATCTCCAAAGGCCGAGCAGCTTGAGAAACTGCCACTCATTCCTTCTGTTGGGTTTAATGGACATTTCACCTTCTACGGGCCTGCATGGGTGTCCACTTTCAGTCTTCACCTAAAATCTGCAAAGGCAATGAGTAATCTGCATGAGTGCCTGTCTAACCCAGTAAACCCACAACATAACCGTCAGGCTGATTCACAGTTATACCCCATTCCATTACCCTTCTTATGTCTCATTTCCTGGAATCACCTTCCTCTATCACTTCTTCTGGTGCACAGTCAGGGCCCATTTCCTGCCTGCACACACCAACAACACAGAACCTCAGAGCATATGGGGGAGCTCTACAGCCTTCAGCATGATGGATGTGACATCACATTCAACACCATCATCACGGCATGCTTCACGACAGAGGCCCACCAGGCCAGCTCCTCATCTCCATTTGCATTTTAATACCTCAGCAATATTTAATCCATTAGGTTTCCTCCAGGGCCGATTAGTAGAGGGTTAATTAAAGACTCCAAATTTATAATGAGATGCTATCCTATGCTAACACCTCGGCCTCCCGCTGACCACGATGACTGAGAGAACTCATCTATAAATATACTCAATACTACATCTCCCAGAATTACCTCTTAGGGACCCTGAGGCTGGTGTGAGTGATGGCAGGAAAAATCCTTGCTAAATTACACAGATAGTGCTAATCCTCAGATAGGAGAAGGGAAAGTTATACTGAGTAAAATTAAATTACTCTTTAATATGGACTCCTCCAGAGGGAAGCAAGAGCTGAGTGAGCAAATAGAGGGTTAGCAGTATTTCAGCTCACTTTCAGCTCAGCCATCATCCTCATATTGGGAGAATTTCTGATCCGGGCCCTCACAGACTAACACGTGCAGATTAGCCAGCAGCTGTCACAAATCAGATTGACAGAGCCAAATAAACATGGCTAGGGGTAACAACTTGAACTGTGACAGTCAGTCAGTCAGGATTAGCCACTACAGTGGGACTCATATGGAGGCAAACACATGCACAGCACTCAAAGTTAATAAGTTCACTGAAGCTACATGCTAAAAATGGGCTCATGGAATGGGACAGCAGATCAACACATGCATATTTTTAACTTCCACTGAGTATATTCATTTATTCATTTCAAATCCCTAATCTGAACCCTCACCACTATGTTCCTGACCTCAGCTGTAGGCTGCAGAAAACATGGATTTGCAGAGCTATAATTCACCACTCCTGCCCATCTTTGTTAGTTACTACAGCCAGAAACTTCAAATTAGGTCAAAGGAAAGACAGCCTAGCTGGAGTTGGGACAAACAAGCACCAACTACTGTCACTTACTGTATTAAGAGACATGTCGATCATGTGGACATTTCCCAAAACCTACTCTTCTTTAAGCCTCAATGGTGTATTTGGGCAGTCTGTCAACTTGTCAAGTCAAAAGTTTCCAAGTTGCCACTGATGGTTGGGAGGCACCTAATTTTCAAATATACACATGGTGATTTTTGGGAACTTTCCGGGAGTCAATTAGAATTGCAAGGAGCAGTTTTAATGCAGCTTACTCACACCCATTTTTCTATTTTTATCCATTTTGCATTCAGTGCCGTTTCTGCTCACGTTAGTCTCCCAATTCAATGAGACTGATGGTCTGCTGATCCCACATCTGCTTTGGTTCTCTCATCAAACAGCTATGTCCACTCTCTTTCTATACAACAGTCGAAGAACAGTTGGACTAGTGGGAGATTCAGAGGAGACAAAACATCCCTGGCTTAATCAAAAAGTTCACCAACTCCTGTTTTATTTCATAATGCAGATATTCATGCATTAATGTGTGGTGGTATTCAGCATTAAACTAGGCTTAGAAACAAATGTAGGCGATGAGGAGAGAAATTTTGATTTACTTCTATTCGAGAACTTTTTACAATATTGAAAGTGGAACTCTATATAAAGCCTTTTGTGTCTCCAGAGGGAGCTGTGTGGAGTCTGATAGATGTCCTCAAGTGATCTTTCTTGAGTCAGCGTTAGGTCTGAACTTGAAGTCTACACGTTTAAAAATGAAAGAAATCCGGGAGGGTGACATTAGAAAGTGTGTATATCAGAGCTCTGTAGCTCCCTCCTCATCTCTGCTTGAGGCTAGCAGCTCGAGCATACATTAGCCACTACTAGCATAACACACCCAAATCCCTGACCCAACTGTCAACGATCGAGTTGTATTGACAGGTGACAGGTTTTTGACATCAAATTAAGAAAGACTGTATCTCTGGTTCTGATGATTCAATTTTGATCGTTTTTAGAAAAAAACAATCTATGAGTCAAACTGTAGTACAGGAGTGCAATGCTACATCATTAAGGACTAATCAATCATTGAAGGTATTGATAGTAACAACAAACCCAAAGAGAATCATCATCTGACTCTGCAGTTCCCATCAGCACGATGGAGCGTTTTAGCATCTTTGAGCTCATTGTTTTGGTTTTACAGACCCTAACTTTACTGTTTGGGTTCTCAGCACTCCCCGCGAACTTGTTTCCAGCAGCAGGCAGCTGCTTTCAGTGAAAAAGCTCTCATAAACCCACTGTACACTACCTGCCCCACCACCAATGAGCAAACAAAGTTAGAGCCCAGCTGATGATGAACATACACACTGAAAAACATTGGGTTAAAATTGACCCACTGCTGGGTCAGTTTACCATGTAAATGACACATATGCAGAGACCCTGACTTCTCTGTCATAATGTATAATGACTGTAACAGTTGGTGTGGAGTGATGTGCAGCATGTCAAGAAGTTTTAAAACTTAGGCATCCACGAAGAATTGCAGGTATAAATAAAGTACTGGAGATGCAACCTAAATAAGAGAGAATGAGGGCATTTTTCATTGGATTTCAGGAGTCAGAGCCTTTTCCAGTATCTTGCAGTCATTAGTCTGTGGCCTTTGGTGGCTTTATGAATTGACACGCACACACACACACACACACACCCACCCACACACACACACACACACCCACCCACCCACACACACACACACACACACACACACACACACACACACACACACAGTTCACATATGAATACATGAGTAATCTTGGTTCCACATTCCTCTCCTCCAAGATGTGCTTAGCCAAAGAAAGGGATGTGGAGTGCTATCCTTTGGGCAGCAGCATGATGTGGTGCACCCCTACACACAAACACACACGTGTACACATGCACGCACGCGCACACACACACACACACACACACACACAGACACACACGAGAGACAGAAGCATTCAAGGGTATCTATCAACATCTCCTCCAGCTCAGGAAAAAGGGGAGAAAAAGAGAAAAGACAAGCTCAGAGGTCAAATAAGAACCAACACAGGACATCTTGAAGTGATTATCAAACACGGAGCTGAAACCCTGATCCTGCCCTGCACTGAAATCTGATGACCACCTTTAGACTAACACACAGGAAGGTGACATTGGTGTCGAAAACTCTGATTTCATCCAGTGTAGTCCACCTCTGATACATGAAATGCTCCTACCTGACCACAAGCAACGCAAAAACATTTGATTTGCTTTGCCAATTTCATTTAGTCTTTTCACTGTTTGTTTGTTTTTTTTTTGTATACTATATCCTAATTTAAAGCCTATGATAACATTGTTTCTCCATTCATTGAAATTTTAATGTGTTGGGGGGATTCTGCTTTACAGCACTGCTAAAGCTACAAGAATTTGTCAGAGAGTTTTACTGCTCGATAATGATGTAAATGCAAGTTGCCACAGTGTTTGGTCTGATAATTTGATATCTACAGAATGTGAGTATATGTTTGTTTTAAGAAGATGAAGGAAGGTCCAAAAAGACAAAGTAATGATAAAACAATATGTCAATTTATTATTACGAAATTACAGTTCCTAAATTGTGCTTTCAAATTACTAAACCACTGCTCTGTAATGAACAATTTGTGCACAGGAATTCACAGAACATATTGTTGACATTTTTCAAGAGTCGATGCTCCAGATCAATACTGAGCTTATTAAAGAGACTGGGCCATGATGTGATGGATTCACATCAGCACCCCACTTATACCAGCTAGTTTCTAGATATGACTGAATCTGATCACATTCACACCTGCTATTAATATGTGTCTCCATTGTCCACACTGAGATCACTCTGTCCAGCTTCTTCTTTTTGTTCTTCTTCTTTTTTACACCCTCCTCTAATTTGCATGGGTGAAAAAAACCCAACAAAAACGCAGTCAAGGCTTGTGGGAAATAGTGATGGAAACCTTTACAGATGAAGACAGCGACCAGTACTATCCAGTTATTGATGTTATTTCTGCCCATGTAGTTGCTCTATGTTGACTGAAAACGCAATTGCATATAGACTTGTGGTTAGAATGTGTCCCTGACCACCTCCAGAGGCTGATCAGATCACAATCTGTCCTCAATGCATCTTGGATGCATTTAAACCTGTACCTTCATGCGGTCAAGCACTATCTAACTGCAATCTGATCACCCAAACGGACTTAATGCAAGGTGTAAAAGGGGGTCACAGTTTCTTTTTGGGCATTCATTCAGTCTCGACAGGCTGCTGACTCAGTTTCTAGCACTGCAGCAATCCCTGGCCTCATGTTACCTTACATAAAAAAATCGTTCTACAGAGAGAGATAGGAAAATGTTCGGTTTGGGCAAAAGAGAGCAGTGGTATCAGATTAGGCTGCAAGCCTAATTTTAACATATGTATGATTAAGGGATGTCAGAATTAACACAACTTCAGAGCAGGGTATGGGGTGCCAACCATGAGCTACAATGTCCCTGATTCACATTCTGTCAGGGAGCTTTGTTGCATGTCGCTCCCCATCGCTTTCCCCTCAGCTTCCATCATCTCTCTGCTGTTGTCCATCAAACACAAGCATGAATTTCCCCCAAACTACTATTAAAAAATTCAACAAAATGGTTTAACAGGCATAATTCCAAAAATACCCATGTATTTCCACTCATCCACTCCATGGTCCGACAATCCAATTAATCTGTCACTATTCAAGGTCAAGCCTTGATTAGCCGCATTGACTTAGGGTCCAGGTCTACAGGAGCACACACAACTATGTTTCCATTAGTGTATAATAACCTGACAATAGGGTTGAGGTTGGGAATCATTGTGTTTTTGTTACCTTACAATGAGCCCTTTATATGTACAGAGGGAGCGGGTCCCCCATGCTGCACCTCCATCCTTCAACAGTAGCCCAGGACACACATACCAAACACTGGCTCATCCTATTCTATTATTAGTTAAATGTCTATTATTAGATCTGTCATTGTTGCTGTTATTGCTGTGCACCTCCATCTCTTTCACTGTCTCTCCACCTCTCTATCTTGACCTCTCTACTTGCTCATGGGGGAATTGAATTGTTGGGTGTCTGCAGATTAAGAGTATGGTCCGTACCTGTTCTATATGGAAAGAGACAACTTCTGTTATGATTTGGTGCTATACAAATAAATTAAACTGAACTGAATTAATCGTGCATATCCCTGGTTGATACCATTGTCTATTAGTTAAGATACTGGGGCTGGAAGCACACTCATCATGGTGCTCTGATGAAGGCTTGTTTGCAAAAAAGAAACAAGAATACAAGAACACCTGGCGTCGCACAGTGGAGGAAGAAATGAAATCTATGAGCCTGACATGGGAAGGTGTCCAGAAAACAGCCCAGAATCGACCAGAGTGGAGAACCTTTGTTGCTGTCCTACTTGCCAGGAGGCAAAATGAGCAGTAAGTAAGTAAGTAAACAAGAATACAAATGGCCATATTAGAACACCAAATTTTATTTGTCAAAATACTGGCAGAATTAGAAAAAAAAACCTCAAAACCACATGTCAGTTGAAGCTTGATACTAACACTTGGTAACATGAACACATGTTGAAAGAACATACAACCCACACAGTGATGCTGCCTGCTAACACCCAGAAGACTCCCTGCACAGCTTACTGCAACATTACAGTATGTTACATAAACAACTGAGCAGCTTAGCTTATTGTATATGCACACTCACAGCTGACTCCTGACATGCACTGCAATACCTGGAATTCATTTCAGACACACTACATACTACCTATACTGCATCAGACACTCAACACTCTGCTATATTCACGTAATCACTACCTCTAAACAAGTGCAGGAGTCAAAGGTTGCTGCTGACCACACACAGCTCCCACAGGGCTGCAGGAGGATAAATTCTCTTGTACAGTAATGCTGCTATGATCAATCTGACACTGATTGTCTCTCCATAGGCCTGATGGAAGACTGCCAGGTATCAGCTGAATGCTCTATAGGCTGGCACAGGATCAAGCATGCCGCTTAGGCAGCAGTATACTACCAGTAAAGTCAATATTGAGTGTGTTTTATGTGAAAAGGAATTTAAATCCTTCTGTTTTTTAAACTGTAACAAGCTTCAAAATCAGACACAGGGCAAATATTTCCTGTTCCTCTGATCAAGTGAAGACTAATCTCATTCTGACTCAATACTTAGGCATCTCTTTTCTACTATAGCTGACATTTTTGAAAATGGAAGTGACTGATAGCGTGTAAGGGGGCTTACATTAGAAGCACAGCATGAGAAAATGTGTGAATTCCTGGCTGTGATTACTGCCAGACAATTCTGAGAGCAATGCTCAATATGCTAGTCAGAGCGTGACCTCACACAATCACACTTCCCAGGAGTATGAAAGGAGTGAATGAACAAAAAAAAAATCTCTGATGAATAAGACATCAAGTGTTTTCAGCTGTGGATGCTCATTTCTCTTAATGTAACATACGGGCCGCGGCTTGTTCTAATCCTCGGCTAGTTAGCAGGCTGACGTCGTGCCACCGACTGGAAATGTTGTGTCTGAGATATGACAGTGACAATGAGTGTCTGACAATAGCTATCTGATATGCATTGTGTCTGCAATTACAGTCTGTGCAGAGGCTGCCTGTCCTTCGGCAGATATAAAGTGTGATATTTCTGGTGCTGGTGGTGATTGAGGAGGAAGACCAAAGTCATGTGAAGTCCTTCACAATGCAATCACATCAAAGGACTTTTGTTTGAAAGGTGAGCGTGAGCTGAGCCCTCTTCTTCCACTGGTAATCATTTTTTCGATATGTTTTAACTGAGACTGAAAGATATTTGAACATTCTTTCGATGTAACTAGTTTGGTGGCATAAAATCCATGTTATTGACTGTTACTTATGTTAATTTGTCATGCAAGGAAAGCCTCTAAAAGTAGGACTTAATTCCTGGATGCTAATCATAAAAGCACACTGCATTCATTCATGGTTGGATGGTCAGTGATCAAAATGACTCATTACCAGCCTCTCAGACAGCCAGTGTAGTAACAAGACTAAAGGTCTGCAGCCGTGCTTGCTGCTCTGGAATTGATGCCATTGCAAATACCAGCAGGTAAGCCTATAGTGTTTCCAGTGTTTAAAATCTTAAGCCCCTTTCACGCCAGACCAAAAACCCGCTCACACCCACTTTCATCTGGCTTTTGTCCTGAGTGGGACAGGGTTTAATTCTCGAGTCCAGCTCCGATCAGCAGTGATGGAAACCTGACATCCAGATGAATGTGCAAAATTCCGCCCCTTTTTACTGTGTTTACTGTGAAATTTGTCCAGTACTCGGGTTATAACTAAATGCCTGCAAAACTAATGACATCCCCATCAGCCTCACCTGTACTTTGGTCAAAGGGGTAATTAGCAAGTGCTAACATGCTAACACACTAAACCAATATAACGAAGACTAACATTATCACTGTGAGCATGCTTGTGTTAGCATTTAGCTAATGTTGCACAAACATGGCTGTAAACTCTTTGTCTTGTTACCTGATAAATGAATGAGATGATTGATCAGTTGATATATCATATTTGGTTGATTATGTTGTATAAGTAGTATATTTGAGATATCCTTTTAGCATTTTAACATATCAAACAAATAATTCTGGGTTAGTCTTAGAAATGTCTCATGAACATTGGTGGCAGGCCTAAATGCTGAGACCTCTGAAACAAAAAGTCATTATTGACAAACCATTACACAGGTTTAACCATAAAATGACCTGCTTTTGTCTGAAGGTCATTCCTAAACCCTTGCCTGTGTCTGATCTCTAATTGTGATTCCATCTCACCCTTGACCCTGAGTCTTTTCATGAGGATGTGTCTACATGACACAGCTGAGGGTCTGGTAATGTGGGCGGACTGTATGTCCAGAGTAGAGAGGGTGACATGAAGAGGCATTCCACAGCAAAGTGGACTGATCTGATCCAGGTTCAGGTTGCACTCCACTCATTTCACTCTTTCATCAGAGGGTCTTTCATCTCTGCTGATTTACAGGTTGATAGCTCCTAATGCTTTTTCTCTTTCTCCCCAGTCACCTCTCATGCCCTCTGGTTCAACACTTTATTGAATTCATGTCAAGGTTTTACATCAACAAACATGCAGGACATAAAAGCCAACGGATCTTCACGACAATAACCAGAGAGCGCTTTAATCAACAGCCTTTCTTTGTCCTTTTTCAGGGAGCGTTATCAACGCGCCACACTGATTGGAATTTTCAAAGCTGTCAAAATAATGGCTGGTAATTGAACTTCAACCAGAAGAAAATCAATTGAAAGGGACTTTGCTTTGCTGTTTTGCCCTCTGTGCATGCTAATTTTCTATTGGAAATGCTTAAGCCAATAGCCAGTCACGTTTACAACCTTGTTCTCAGAAGGAGTGATGCTGCACCAAAAAGACATACAGTATACAAGGAAGGAAACTCTGCACGGGCATTCCCCCGGCTGTAAACAGACAGTATAGCTTATGAAAACAGACAGAACAGATGCTGGTGGCATTTCTAAATTCATCAGGGCTTAATGGGCTGAGAGAGATGTTTGCTAAATGGGATCAAAACTGTCATTCACCCTGTGAGGCGGTCTCACAAGGGAAAACACATCAAAAACCATGGCAGCCATTTTGTCCACTCTGATTCTTCTTCAGCTTCTATCTCCAAACCAGCTCAGCTCAGAGTGGGAGCTCAAGGTTAATTCAATCATCATTTCAAGTGTAGTATCACTGACCATTGGCACAAGACGAAAGAGCTGCAAAGAGGGAGGAAACTACATTACACTGAAAAATCAGGTGAGGAATCAGATTTCTCAACCTAATTTTGGGACCTTGACTTATTTATTTTAAGTTTATTACTGATACAAGCCAGTCGGACTGCCTCCTAATAGTCTAATATTCAAACATTAGACTCAGGTCTAATTATTGGGTTAGCTGGTGTTTAGAACACGAGGGCAGGAACTTAAGACATTTTCAGGCGTGGGATTAGGGGACCCAAAGAACCAGAGAAAACCAGAGTCAGTAAGTGGGCATCGGAACTGGGCTGAGTGGAACACTGAGCAGCACTGATTCTGGGGACGATGAAGACAAGGAGGGTTCAGGTGAAGCGTGAAGAGGAGCAAGTCTGGAGTGAGTTATTTTGTGTGCAGCCTTTACATCTTCCAATGTGTTGAAAAGTACATATATACAGGTGCAATTATATATAATTGCAATTATAAGTGCCAATTGCTTTCTGAAGTCAACAAAGTTCTTCAAACTCTATTAAAGATTCTTCTCTGACCAGTCAACCCAAGAGGAATATTTAGTGAAGCAACAGTTGAGTGGTCCAGAACAGCCGCTGCTTCATTCAAGAGTAATACAGCAACAAACTGAACCAATGCTGATGACAATACAGTAACATATACACAGTGGCATGTCATGGTTAGAGGGACCTTAAGTTTAAAATGGAGCAAACCTGAATACATTGGGATGGTGGCAGTTTTCTGACTTTGGCTTTACAAGGTTTCATCTAATGTCTTAGTCAAAAATAAACTATTCATGTGGTGCAGTTTTATAAATGGGCTGTTAAATTAGATTTGGCTGTATTGGAAATGCTCATTCAAGGAGGTAAAACATGAAAAATGAACTAGGTTGAATTCGTTTGGGTCCACTTTAATCCTACTGTGAATGCAGATGGAACATTAGAATTCCAGGCTCATACTGTCACAAAAACAGATGAGAGCAGCAAGAATCGTAACGCGGAAGCACTGATCTTTTTCCCTTTCACGAGAAAATTGAGCAGAATTCACAGCGATTTGCTCGCTGCAGCTAATGACAGCGTTTTGCTTTTAATTGATTCTCCAAGGGCTTCCAGTAATTAAGAGACACATTCGTTGCATTAATTTTTGATCCTGCCACCAAACACATGGAATTATTCAGCTCCAATTGGACTGAGAGAAGATAATGAAGTTTGAGTGTGACAAAGGCAAAATGGAGAGAGACAAAGAGAGACAAAGAGCACAAGAGAAAAGGAACAAAGACACAAAGAGGACGAATGAGAAAATCATGACCTCAGTGACAATCACGCCTTCAGTCAGCCAATAACAAACCTCCAATAAAACCTGATACTTTGGTGAACTTAAGTGTTATGGACCTCTTCCACACACACGCAGCAGATATGCAGAGACCATCCTCAATAATCAAAGCCCAGCACGTGCTCTTTCTGTGCAGTGCAGCACTTTTACCACACATTCACACTGAGCCTGTATCTGTTTCCATTAGAGTGAGAGGCAGAGGGAGAGAAGGGCAAGAGCTCCGGGTGTTCTCAAATCTTTCATCCATCTGTAATAACTCACTTTGGGGCACAGATATCCTTCCTTGGTCAGAGGTTTTGAGGCAGAATAGCACTCTGTCCTGCAATAAAACTCCTTGAAAACTTCTTCTGCTCACATTTTTATGACAAGTGACCTCTTGTGGTCGTGTGGCTTGTGACTGTTTTTCTCTGATAAGCAAAGGCAGAAGTAGCATGACCTCGTTATAGTGCTGCAAAACGGCTGAAGGACATTACGTTGGACGGGTGTGACATGCACTCTGTATTCTGTCCGATGAACAATGACATTTTGAAATTTTCCTCTCTTCCCTCTCAGAAATCTGTCAATCTTGTTCATGCCTTTATGTCTGAATAAATCTTCCAATCCTCAAATGTGGTCGCATTGCAAGCACAGAGGTTTTGGTTATCGTTCTTAAATGAATCACATTCTTTACATGCTCTCCACATTTTTCCCCCGGTCATGTGTGCTGCCCCCTGTGATGGCTCAATGGGGCCCAATTTGAGAACCACAACCTTTGACAAATGGTGGCAGATCAGAGTGAAATTACCGCCTCACAGCTGTTTGCCTCCAGCAACCAGCTGCAGTTTACGTCCATGCCTGTCCACATTCATATAACACATAGTAGTGAAGTGTGTTTTTTGGTGAAATGGAAGTTATCATTATATTGTCATGTAGGATTCCAGTGAGAAACATACTGTCTTCCCTTTCCAGAGGACTGATAGAGAGCTTCATCACATGGATCAACAACGATCACCTGAAGCTCAGTATCAGCAGAACCAATCAGCTTGTGTTGGAGGACAACGCTTCAGCTGTGGATGCTGCTGCAAAGAAGATACAAATTGTAAAACCTGGATGTTTCACACACATCTGATTGTATATATTGTTTATTTTACATTTTTGTACTACTTAGCTTTTTGTTCACCACAGGTTCAAGGTGAACACACAAGATTAGCGTCATCAATTCAGTATCTGACTAAAATGTGAAATATGGTCACAGTCTCCCCTTCTGTTCTTGAGTTATGGTGTTCAATAATGGCCAGAAAAGTGTTTTGCAGAACTTTATGATGTACAGTGATGCTGACCTTTGATCTTTGGATATAGAATGTAATCGCTTAATCATCTCATCCTATGAGACATAATCAGCATGTGAATTCCTGAGTTATCACCAAAAATGGACTTTGTCAGTCACACTGACCTTTGACCTCTGACCACCGAATTCTAATCACTTTTTGCTTGTGCCAAATATGAAGAAATTCCCTCAAGGCGTTCCAGAGATATCGTGTTCCCGAGAACGGGACAGACAGACAGACGAAGAATTCTTTCTCTGATGGTGACATGCATCTCGAAAGCCCCCAGTGAACTCTGTTGTCCTGATGATAGGTCCTGATAGGTTAAGGACCTGCTGGCTCTCTGCCATATCAAGTCTCCTCAAATGTGATGTCACCATGTCAATTTCCCTGCACACTTTTTTGT
This sequence comes from Chaetodon trifasciatus, assembly GCA_037975065.1. NCBI lineage: Eukaryota > Metazoa > Chordata > Actinopteri > Chaetodontiformes > Chaetodontidae > Chaetodon > Chaetodon trifasciatus. Next base: position 12,873,693 of record JBBMOE010000005.1, read on the forward strand.
ATCAAGGCATCAAACCTCTGAAAGAACAACGAGAAACTGCTTCTCCTGCTGTCTGAACGCAGACCCAGACCTCTCCTCTGAGCAGCCATTTCTATGCTTTAAACAGACACTGTTTCCTATTCACTATGACAAATGATAATCAGCTCAACAGACATGAGTGCTAAACAAACCCTAAGGCTCTGTGTGCCTCTCACACACAAAGAAGGTATAAATCCACACACATACACAGTCACACTGATACTGTAGCTGTGGGCCATCACTGGGTTTCTTGCAAACATCATGTTGGCGGACAGGAAGGAGTCTTTTTCCTTCTTAGATTCTTTACATTCTTCTTTAGTGGCAAGGCCCATTTATAGCAAATGGTCCAAGTGGATTCCCATGGTACTGACTTCTACAAATGGTCTGCTTCACGTTGTTTCACCACAAAAGTCCCTTCCTGAACATGAACATGGGCTGTATCTTCTTATCCAAATAGTCACAGGAAGCTTGACAAACAGCCCTGTTACCAAATACATGTGACGTGTGGGATATCTGAGCTCTCCCGTCCCCTTTGCCAACAAAAATAAAGACCTCTCCAGTGTTCTCTTAATGGGAAAATCTTACAGCATTCTTTCATAGCCCCATCTGCACCACAGCACCACACTGCAGCTGAGGCTGCAGTATGAGAGCAGTTATGGTGAATATGGGACACATGAATCAGATGGAGCTAAAAAGTGAAAAAAAGAAAAAACTGACTGAGGTGAGACCAGCTGAGATGTGGACGTTACAGACAACGCAAAGAAACAAATTCATGACAAGACTGCACATGTGAGGTTTCTTGGAAGTTTAAGTACGCACCGTTGACAGTCCTTGCTGTATATAAGGATGTCAGTACTATCAACAACTACTCACTTTTTTTTCTTTTCTCAGATAAAAGCATCTGGAGCTTAGAGACAGTAATTCCCAAAGCTAGGGAAGTTACAAAGTGGTTTCCTTCACCACCCAGGAACTGACAGCTACTCATTTCAGCCACTTAGTCTGCTTCTAATGAACGTATCCACGTTTGGGTTTATTTTTTGTATTAACTGGCAGTAAACATTTCTCTGAACCACAACTTTTCAGAGGGTCTATTCGTATCCGCACCTTGTTTCACGTTTTACAGATATTTGGATTCATCTGTGAAAAACACATATTGTGCCTTTGTTACATTTTAAAAAGGCTGGGTTTTGTTTTGCATGTTTTGATATCAATGTTAATACAGTATCTGAATTTCAGGACAAATTATTGGGTCCACTGAGCTAAAGTGAATGCAGCCTAATACAAGAGTCCTGCAGCAGATCCTTCCTTCATTAAAGCTACTGTCAGTTAGTTTCATGAGTCGACTGTGTGACTATTGTGGAGGATTTGTGGTAATGATGAATTGGACTGTATTTTACTGAAAGGTGAGTTGACTTGATATAAATGCGTTGGACAAAATATTGCTGATCAGAATGAGATGATACAATTCAACAGAACTATACAGTGAACAGAACTGAACATTATAGCCTTTCTGAAGGTAGAATGAACTGAATGATTTAGCTAGGTGGACCTAATAAACTGGTAGCTGAGTGTATGTTGGAAGTACCAGTGCTGTCATCTAATGGCTTCTCAGCAGAGAGTGCTAACAAGTTTCGTTTTCGGCGGTAAAATGTTCCACTCAGTACATATCATCTTCACAATAGTTTAATCACTGTTATGTTAAATCAGTCAACATATGGCTGATTCTCAAAAGGTTAACAGGTTCAATACATAGTCCTGCTTATGATGGAGCAGAGAAAACACTTCCATCTAAGTTTCTTTTTCACCTAAAATCCCTGCCTTTAACGATCACTCTGCCTTAGGGTTGCTCATTGTGACTGACGTACTCTGCATTTCCTGTCATCATTAGAAATTAGCCTGGTTCCAGGCTCGAACTGTTGCCCACATCTTTGACTTTTTCCAGCAATCCAAAGAGGTCTGCTGTTGTGCTCACTGACAGCTGTTTCCTCTGACAGAGCCAATCACAGCCTCGTAGGCGGACCTGAGAACAGGCATCGTCTTGCTTTGCCAGAGACAGAAAAACAGCGACAGAAAAATTGGCATGAAAATAACAACCTGGGTGACATGAATGCAGCTGAGGTTGTTGTACAGTAAGTCAACTTAGAGAGATAACAACTGAAAGTAAACACTATAACACTACTGAGGGATGTTTACATCACCGCTACCCACTGCTAAGGACAAATTTAAAAAATAGAAAATGGCTGACATGAACACAAAGTCAGGCTAGTCCTGATGTGAATAAAAAAGCAATCAGTCTTGTACTGATGTTCTTGCCCTCAGGTCTCTTTTGAACACACTTCTGGATCTCAGCAGGTCTTTTCGATAGAATAATGAAAGGAATCTACCAACCAACCGCATCAGCAACATGTACGCCACATCAACACAAAGCACCCTGGTGTCTTATCACTTATTCATTAAGCAATGCCACTGCCTCTCACAGACAATAGGCTGGCAAGCTTCCAAAAGCACAGAGACCATGTGGTTGCTTTACAGACAAGGACACAGCTTTAGGTAGCCAACTGCAGCAGGTGCAGGTTGAGCACTGCTGTACACTCGCTGTTACTTTAACTCAAAAGAACAACTGGGCAGGATTTCCCTGTCAGTACATGCAGACCATCCCGGGCTCCTCAGACCTCCTGACTGTGTCATACACCGGACCAAACTGAGAGGGAACGTGAAGAGTCAATATGTCACACTGTACAGGGCTGCAAAATCACTATCCAGTGTTCCGGGAACAAAAACTGTTCTGGGATATCAACTGTTTGGTTTTGCCATTTATACTGAAGTAACTCTCCCCCCAAAGCTGGCTATTTTATACCACAGTGGAAAAAGCTGCAAACCAATGAGCATGGCTGCTTAGTGACGATATTAGACTTTGATGTGATTTTTGAATGTCTGGTTATTTTCTCCATTATTATTTTCTCCATTGATTTTCCAGATTTTATTGGCCACTCCTAAAAGCACCATCAATAATTGCTTGCTTTCACATGGAGACTCACACTGTAGCACTACACTAAAATAATAATGGTCTTCTGGTAAATTGAGGAGCACATTTACTATTTAAGACTACAGCAAATTACCTTCCTGGCTACATTACAGCTGCATATTCTAATGTACACCTGCTCAGCACAGCTTAGGGCTGCATTCATTAACAGTTTTATATTAACAATGGTTCAAATGACTGGGAGTACAGTGAAAGGTTATCACTCATACTGACAAACCCTCAGAGAATTATCACCAGCTCTGTCGTTTCCCTCAGGACGAATGAACGTTTAGCATCTTTCAGCTCATTCTGGTTTTAGGGTCCTTAACTTTGCTCTGTTAATTCACTGTTCTCATTAACCTCATTCGTAGCATCTTCAGGCAGCTGTTTTCAGTGAAAAAGCCCTGTTAAATCCACTGAACACTACCTGCGCAGCACCAAACAGCTGACAGGCACAGTGAGCGACCAGCTGGTCAACAAACACAGCAGAGCATTTAGCAGCTAGACAGCCAGATATGTTTCTCAGGAGTTGGTACAAACTAAAACCAAGCTAAACAGAGCCTGAATATTAGACTGGGATTCATGAGGTGAACACATACTGTACACAGCTCCAAATCAGTACTAATGTTGCTCTGTATTTGCCAGATGCACAAACATGCAGCTGTTTGCTCACACTTTGCAGCCATATAAAGTAATATGTCAAACATGTAGGATGTTGCAGAGTCAAATGTAAGCCAAACAAAAAGCATCTGTGCTAAGTTACAGGAGCATCCTCCATTATTGCTATAAAACACATGTTGGACAACATATTTAGGCAAATTTATGTCAGTTTGCACTCACAAATCATCACTGAATAAAGCAAATGAGCACAAATGCTTCCATACTCAACCAAGTATTACAATATCCATAATTAATCAACCTCCCAACATTATACCATGGATGCTGCCTGGAGTTCCTCGCATGAAACACATCAGTGTTTTGAAATACTAAGCTGCTCTTAACATGCTGCCCCCCTGCCTTTCCACACCACATCTCATCCATTTCATTTGACTTCTTTGCTGACACTGGGGCAGGAAAGTGAGGCTGTTTTTAGGTATTGTAGGCACGTGTCTGCATTCTACTGCACTGTGTGGTGCAGGAGAAACATGCAATTCAGCACATCACTGATCACCGCTGCTCAAAGAACTGTCAATCTGTGGACATTATTTCCCGTCCTTGGTCATTAGCTCATTATGTGCGGACTTACCACCCTCAAATGAGCTGACCACATTGTTTGCAATGCATTTCAAATGAGACAGATATTTTACAAGAATGTAAAATGGGGACACAGTGAGTTTTCACTTCAGGACAGTGAACACAATGTTTCGCGATGGCTGTGGGATAGATGTGAAACCAGTGTGGAGCCCTGGGTATACTCATGCAGAGAGCATCTGATTGGTGCATTTGGTGGGGTCTCATTTGGCAGGCCAGAGAAGCTCTGTGATGGCGACTGACCCTGAGGGATGTCTCTGAGATGAGAGGGAAAAGCACCATGCTCTACACATGAATATATTACACACCATATGCACTGAGTTACAGCCCGATTCACATCCAAAAAAAAAAAAAAAGAAAAGAAAAAGAAAATCAACTGCAATGCAGTCCTGACAACATCTGGCCAACAAGACCTTGATGAATAATTTTAGTGAAAAATACAGCGTGTAGCCCTGAAACTGGGCCAGCAATGTCACAAGCTCCCGAAAATTCACTTTTTTTCATCCTACCTCATCAAAGCCGCTGTCCTCTTTCTTGAAAGCTGCAAAAAGAAGAAAGGAAGAGAGAATCAGATACAGTCTGTATTGACATCTTTTGAAGAATGAACAAAATAAAAAGTTTAACGGTGGAGATGCAACACAGGAGCCCGTCACTGAGCTCAAATTCATTCTGCGCTCATTAAAGCAGCGAGGGTCCAGGTTAGGAGTGAGCTGGAGAGGAGGTCGCCGTTCCAGGTGAGAACTCACTTTTCTCAAAGAGTTTGAGCAGATAAGGACAGAGAGCAGCAGGGATGGAAAGATTACCAACATATTCTACCCAAGCAGGAATGTTAGCTTTTACAGGTATGTGTCAAAAAAACATAATCATTCAAGCCATGATTCAAATATTAAAACCACAAACATCATCCAAGACCAGCCGCCAGCGTTGATAATTCTGAAGCTCTGCAGCACAAATTCAGCTGCTATTTACAATATAACATCATGTCTTTGCATGAAATCCATGTGAAACAGTAACCCTTGCTGTAACAACACATGCTGAAAATGACAACATGACAGCCTTGACACACTGCACAGCCTCGCTCATTAATGACACCATGCCGCTGAAAAGTTAGGAGTAATCTTGAGTTGCTGTTGCTGTGAATCTGCACGCTCAAACTGAACATTAACTGTGATGTGTACATGTTGTAATAAGAGGTTGGTTTTGGGGAGTGTGTGATGCAGAAATTTGACAGCAATAAAAATACTGATCATAGAAATGAGCTCTAGAAATGATGTTGGTGAGGCACAGGGACTTGGAAACCTCTGCAGTTACACCTGCTATTAAGCATTTCCATTATCTTTGTTCACTGTGATCAGATCAGCAAGAGCAGAGAATATGCAAATTAGGTGGGTGGAGCTGCTCCATCTCAGGTCATACTATTAGTCCATGCTCTGCAGAGACCTGTATGATGTGCAAGGAGAGGGTCATGTGACAGATGGACAAAGGTGAAGGACACCTTTTGGTGATCTTGCTAACTGCGCTCGTGCTTGTGAGCATGTGACCAGTCCTGCACATCAGCGAATCCTTGAGGGAGAGGTGATGTTGCTGTATTTCCTTCAAAAATGGCACCACAATTGTTCTTTATGAAGGTCAGGGAACCACAGATTCATGTACAGTATGTTGCATGCAATGTTTTAATGCAGGTTGCACATAAAAAAAGCCCTGTGATACAAGAATCGTTCAAGAAGTACAAATATATAAAAAGCTATTCTATTAATTATGTCTACATTCACACTGACAATCCACTGTGTTCCACACATCACTGCAGGGGAAGACAGCGTTGAATCTGACATCAATACTCTTCATATTTATGAGGTGGAGGGGGAATAAAACGGTTTGTTTCTCTGTGCAGCTTTGATTTCTGAATCACTATCGTAGCTCATGAGGCTTGTGGAGAGCATTATTAACAGGCAGAGGATGATTTTTCAGTTATTAACTCCTCATCATGATTATGTTGTCTAATGAGAAAGGCAGTACAGATGCTCTGGGGGCCGCTTCATGCTAAAATGACTTTTTTGATGTCAGAGTGTGTTTGGAAGCATTGTCAGCCCGACCACTGAGCCGTTAAACTGCTGCTTCCTCCTCCTCAGAGGGTCAGCACACACACATCCCCCAAAGACTTCCCAGACACTCCAGACAGCATCATCACAGCCGCAAATCCACGCTCAATACAATGGATTAGACTGCAGGTAGACAATACAGCCTCTGCACTGGCTGCCATCTGAGATTTGCTCACTGGACAAGAAAGCATTTTATATTTATATGTTACATTTTTGTGATAAAAATATACATATATATTAATTCAAATAAATATTGACACTGTTTTCTCATCATTTCAATTGCATTACAGCCCAGGCCTGTATTTGTGGTCTACACTGATATATTAAAGCATGTTGAATGTAATGTAAAAACCATTCACGCCCCTGAATAATCACATTCAGATTTTATTCAAAAGTGTCATTTATGTTCTATTCATGGATTTCAGCTACAACCACAGCAACTAAACTAATCATGCCTGATGATGTTTAGTGTCAGCTGCTAACGACACAGCTGACAGCTTTGCACTGCAGCTGACGCTAACGTTAGCTCCTCGGGCAGACGGCCCTGAATCATGCTCTGCTTTCTGAGATCTTATCATAATTAGCTGAAGACATCCCTGTGATGTGCTTCAAAGTTAAACAGTGGACTCCACTACTCTGTCCATCCACCGCATGAGGCAGCATCACCTCGCTCACTAACCACAGCAAGACACACTTGTCTGTCAGTGTCTGTGAAGCACAGCGCACAGCCTGCGTCTCTCAAACATCACATACTTATACTTATGTCAAACTTACTTACTGGTCATCTTTGATAAAACCATGTTTGACAGGGCATGTATGGAGGAGACCACAGAGACTATAAACCTGACAGCCAAGAGTTTCTTGGTATCATTTTGCCACTCCACAGAATTTAACTAGAGCTGACCTTACCGCTGGAGAAAAACCAGTGGTCACCGACTGAGGCGGCACCTCTCACAGGTCATTATAGGAATTATAATCAAAGGAATAGTTCTGCATTTTGGGAATAGGCTTACGAGCCATCTTGCAGAAAGTGAGATGATAAGATCGATACCAATCTCATCATCCATTAAGTATGAAAGTAGAGGCAGAAGGCAATTATTTTTAAAATATACACCCACCAACACCTCTGAAGCTCACTGCTCAACCAGGCCAGTGCCATTCATTTCTATACAAACTGGAATTTAAAAACTACAGGCCGTGGTGTGATGGTGTAACGCTGTAATCATTTCATAGCATGACTTTGATGACTTGAGCCTCATTGGAAGACGGATGACATGAATATTTTCAAAGAATGATCAACATATGACAGCATTATTTCCCACGACCACAAGTGAAAATGCATCCTCATACAGAGGTGAGAACATTTCACAAAGACACGTTACCAATCATACCTGTTACCATAGCAACCCGTGCAGAAAGCATGTGCTATGACTAAATCAGTTATCACCTGTGACCTTTTACACGTGATGTGAATAAAAAGACGTTCTGAAATTTAAGAGAAATATCAAAGATGTCTTGTTTGTGCTGAAGGAGAGTTTTTGGAGCATTCAGGGAAGAATGTGCGTCTGTCAAAACATTGGGGTTCTAATGCTGGTGAGACGCTGTCATGGCGTTCTTCACTGCAAATAATCTTTAGACTATATTTACTTCCTGGGCACATACAGAAAAGAACAGAATCACTCCCCGAAAGAAATGATGAGAGGGAGACATAAAATAGGCGATTACAGAGCGAACAGAGGACGGTTTTGTCCAAACTCACTGGAGAAAACACACACACACACACACACACACAAAATGGTACTTCTTCAACACCTCATTACTGTTTCTCCAGTTTTTCACACTGCATCTCTCACTTGAAGGAATTTGCCTTTTGATCAAAGCTGTGAGGAAAATATCAAGAAGCCAAACCTGTCCCTCACAAAGAGACGCTGTTTTCAATGGAAACCAATGTGCTGATAATTCAACATGGAGTAACTGCACCCTGTGTTTTCTCTGCAGAATACACACAAAACTTCCACTGAGCACAAACGCTTCCCCAGGAGTGCCACAATAATTCTAGAAACACCTTTTACCTGTGAAAACATCATATGTCCATATTTCCAGGGCATTTCTGTACACACGGCAAAATGTCTTCTTCGTCCTACTTCAGCTGTCACGTCTAGCTGACATGTTTTTCTGATTCTGTTGTCAGAGATCTGAATGAGCATAAAACAGTGATTTGATCGTAGCTCATAATTGCTACCTGTTGACAAAATAAACACACACTCCTGCTCTACAGTTGATCGAATCACTGTTTTATGATTGCCTCTGACAAAACCAATCACAATGCCGTCTGAAAAATAAACAGAAATAACAGAAACAATGTCAGCACCTCTATCAGGTGATCAGCTATACTGATATGTATCAGGTATTGATCACAGACAGGGTTAGAGATGACAGAAAGCTGTCTTTGCTATCCAGCACACCCAGAACAGGCTTACCATTGTCATCAATTTCTAAAAGCTCAGCTCTCATCATCCAAACTCGAGTTTGTAGACTTATCCTCTCCAAAACCAGCTGTGAAAATCTCCATGTTGGAGGAACACATGATGTTTGCTGACTAAGTGATTTACGTGCATTCAGACCAGAGAAGAAGAAGAGCTAGATGTCATCAAAATTTGGAATCTATGTTTAGAAATAACAAAACAAAAAAACAAAACAAAAAAAAAAAAGCCTGGCCTTGTGTGAAGAATGGACAGAGACTCTGCTGTCCTGACTTCAGCGCAGAGCAGTTCACTCCACCACTGTGGACCAGAAGCGAGACGAGCCTGGACAAACAGGAGCAGTGCAGGCTCCTCAGAGTGACAGCGCCAGCAGGAACAAGGCCAGACTGGAGGGTCTGACCGTGGCTCGTATGCAAACAGCAGCGGGGAGGTCGGGAAGAGAACATGCCGGCTTAATGTGGACGCACTCTTTATCACACACTCACACCTTGAAGCTGCAGCCATGCTCTGATCAAAGAGCCAATCTGCATCTCCTCAGGAGCAGATGCAGGTTAACTGCCTTGCTCAACGGCAATATTGTTAATGCTCTGTGACTGCCCCGATTTATTGTGCAGGTCCACGGATCAGACCGACTGTGGCCTCAGAGACTCCACAGCTATCTAATCTTGGGGTCATGTCCCTGACCAACGGGGTCACAGGACATTTGGTTGATATTTGATTTCCTTTCTTCCAAAAATGCATTAAAGGGGATTTTGAGATGATGCATAATTTCTTCATCATCCATCCGATGCTTTCTCGAAACACAACCTGCCCTCCTCACACTCACACGACCAGCTGACAGCACTCTAATGACTTGACTCATGAGGCCAAACCTGGGCTCACGTTTCAGAAGAGGTTGAGGAAAGCGCATCGGCCCATTAAGCAGCTTCAAAGCTATTAAAATGAAAACCTCCACAAAGCATCGTGTTGCACTGAGCCATAATTTGACATGTGATGCGGGCCTGCCCACTGGGACCGGTTGGATCAACACTGTTACAAGGACATAAACAATAAAGCTGGCTCTTGAATGCGCTTTGTTAAAGCATCCGTAGAGCAGAGCGAGAGGCCGATCGATGCTCAGATGTGTTGATTTAGATGGGAGGAAAGATGGCCAATAGGAGATGAGCATCAGCACAGCAGAAAAGTCAATGCCAATCTTTCTTCTCCCGCAACATCGACTCAAACTCACGTCTGCTCATTTCTCATCTTTTCTCATAGGCCGCATCCAGCTCATCATTCTGTACACACGCTGCTTCAAAGGCCACCGAACCCTGTGACCATGCCAAGGCACTCTACTGTGTGTGTGTGTGTGTGTGTGTGTGTGTGTGTGTGTGTGTGTGTGTGGCAGCAGTAGGAAGCATGTGTGAGTGTGAGAGAGACAAAAAGGGAAAGAAGCAGAGAGATGAACTGAAATATGATGGTTACACCTTGACAGCCAGTGATGTGATTGTATGTCCGTGATGATTTTAGTTCAGTCACATGCGAGCCTTCATCACTGGATAAGAACTACATTCAAAAAGCAGGAGGGAAAAGACGTGATGACGGCAATGATGATGCACAGATCCAGCACCAAACCACAGGCCATACACTGCTGAATGTGGGATTAAACCAATTCAAATCAAATGAATCAACTCGTCAACTGACAGATAATTAGGCACCAGCTATGATATGATATGATAATGAATTAATGGCTTATTATTAATCACTTTTCTAGTTTTAGTATTTATTTTTCTTTATTTTCTGATATTTTATCAGACAACAATTTATTGATAAAACGCAGAAGTAAATTGCAGATGAATCAACAATTCTAACAGTGTTGAGTTGCAGGATTACACTGTATGTCAGACAAACCACACAGAATGGGCTTTTTTCACGATTTCTTTTATATTCTACCAGGTGAACAACTACTCCGTCATTTAAAGTATTATTTGTGGATTGTTTAAAACTAAAATTGTTTTTCAGTTGCACCCCTAATGTTATGTTATCACAGATATATCAGAATTGGTGCATGTGTCCAATAGTAAGTAACAAGTCCTGTGTCCCATGCAGTACGTATTGTGACTACAATAATTAAATAAAGAGCACATTCATGAGATCCTTTTAAAAATATTTACCTGTGACTTCATATTAAAACTCCACACTGGGTGATATGTTGTTAAAAGCTTTTAAAGCTCTCAAATACTGGCTTCAAGTAGAAAAACCAACTCAGAGTGGAGCCTGACCATTACTGGATGATAGTCAGGCTCCACTCTGAGCTGGTGCTTCTGTCAAATGGCAACAAAATCTGTAGCAGCGCTTGCTTATATCATGCTTCTTTACTGTGAAATAATTCAGAAATGATACTGCTTTCACTGGTTTTCTTTTTTTATATACATATTGATGGATGATGGTGCTTATATTTGTACAAATGTGTCCTTACAATCAGTGTATTGTAAGATGAAAAACACCTATAAATGAGACTGTAACACAGGGCTGAAGATGATGATGATGAGTCCAGCTAATATCACTGATATTTCAGTGTCAGCATGTTGGGTGATGAGCGACAAGAAATCACAGTAAAGAAACCTCACAGATACATTTGTGGTCATTCAGAGACCAGTGCAGAGTTCTACACTGGGTGTAAAAAACAAAGCACATCAGTCAATTAATGGCTTTGCTGATGTGGAGGAAATGAATCATCAGCTCACCTGATGACTGATCATACCTAGAAGTCACTTTCCAAGTCAAACATTCTTTGTTGTTTTATGTGAGAGTAAAGTGAATATCTTGGACTAATGGTCTGACTAAAGAAGCATTTGACAGACATCACCTTGAGTCATTTTAGAGAGCAAAGGATTAATCAGTTCATCAGCTGATCAGTGGATCTAACATGAAAATCCTTCGTCCCACAGGGCTGATATCATGATCACACTTCTGTGAAATGGCAACAACACAGACTCAATTCAGTTGTGGCACATTTTCTGAAATAAGTTCAGTCATTTGGGTTTCGGTCCTCACAGTTTGAGTCAACATGGCTCACTTTTCCTCACATCTAGAAGCAGAAACATGATCTGAAATGGATGCTGAGGTCAAGCACAGCCTGGACATGAGATTGTAACTGAACAGAAAAATGGATGATGACTGTGTGCAGCTATGATGGTGATGTTTGTGGAAAACTGTGTGACCTGAGGATCAGAATTGTGAAATCAGCCTCCAATCCTCCAGCAGATTTCCAGGAAACATTCTATCTCCTCATGACTGTAAACTTAAACAGCTAACTGTTCCGCCCAAGGAAATGTGGACAGGCAAAGTTAATGTGCATTTTCTACGGCTGCTAAGCCCAACTGTGAGCAGACATCACCTCTGGAGGAAGCAGCAGTCTGCGCCGCTGCTGCTGGAGACATTTCTCAACTCTGATTCTGCACAAAGAGCTGGAGAATGGAAAACACGTCCCGTTACTCACCGATACTTCTGAAACTCTCCGACAAAGTTCTCCTCAACTTTTTCATTTTGCCGATTTTCTCCGCGGGCTGGGAGGCTGGCATCAGGTCGCACATTCTGCGTTTGGCACAGCGGACTGGCTGTGGTTTGGAGCGGGGACGGAGGACCGGCGTTCAGGCAGCCCTGCGGGGCTTCTTCAGCCCAGCTGCAGCGCGCAGGCAAACAGGAAACGGAGCCTCAACGGCTCTCACTTCTCTCATCAACTAGTACTGGAACAGCTAATGCCTTCTTGAGATTCTCTCAAGAATGCAACTACATTTCCAAAGACACAATAAAAGTGGGCGCTGAAGCAGAGGCATCCACGCTGGAAGCCGTGCGTAATGTGCTGCGCCTTTTTGCTGCGTTCGCTTGGTTAGGCTTCTAAAATGAGCTCTAGCTCTGACTTCTTTCTTTCTTCTCCCAGCGTCCCAGTTGCTCTCTGCTCCACCGCAATCTAGATGTCATTTTTAGGATTCTCTCTCTGGTTTCGACCCCAGACCCCGCCCTGGAGGCGAGGATTGGAGGACTCCCGGGGAGCATCGCGATGCTATTCGTCCCGGAAACTGTCCGTCAACGCGCCAGCACCGCCTGTAATGTGTTGCAGGAGGAGGAATATTTTCATGGGGAAGCAGATAGTTGCCAACGCTCCTGCTTGAGACTGCTGCCCTCTGCAAGACCCTGTCATTGCGTGCAGGTCGAGGTGATCTCCACACATCAGCTTCATCAGCGGTATTCCTCGTCCTCGTTTCACCAGGGGAGTCAGAGTTGATCTTTCAGATTTCTTAAACTTACCAGATGAATCTGTGTGATCCCTGTTTGATTTATTGAACATAATGGAGATAAATTACTAAATAAAAAATCCACTGAAATATGTTTGCTGCTGTACACTGACATCTTTCTCATGCATTTGGTGTGTTTAAGTTTAATAACCATGCAAATAACTTGAGATCATATGACTGATCATGTCACAGCTATCACACCTCAGCGCTCATTTTTGATTTTATCATAATTAGGCACAGAATTCTCATGAAAAAACATATATTCACCCTCTCTGGAGCCTTTTTTCAAAAATTCAGACAGTTATTTGGTAATAATATCCAGCAGCCCGTTTCTGCCGCAACAACTATCATATTTTGTCAGTTACTTTACAATAGCATATAGTTGGGATTAAAGCAAGCTCTGGGATTAGAGCCATCAGAGGTATTCAAACCCTGCATCAGTAATCTAAATCCTGCAGCAGTGAGCTCATGAGCCCAGTTCTGCCTCTGTCATGTGTCCTCATGTGCTGGCTGGCATCTCCAGTTTGATCATGTCTGTACTGCAGTCACCACAGCAGCTGCATGAGTAATTCAGAGGCATCAAAAGAACAATGGTGTAGCAGCGTATGTATACCATAACATGGCTCCGTGCTGGATCTAGTCTTCAGTTACACTGTTAAGAGACTTTCTGGAGACGTCTCTGGACTGCAAAGAGCTGAATACTGCAGCCCCATTACTTTGACTGGAGCGCAGTGATAATTGAGACACATGTGCAGCTTCATTAATATGAAATGGTTCATAATTATTATTCAGTGTGTGTTAATGATGCATGAATTGAACAGCACACCTCCACAGTCTGTGAAAAAGTCTATGGAGTGAAACAGAACAATATGTAATGTGTTGAAAAGGCAGAATACAGACCCGTGGGCTTTATGGTAACATGCTGAAGAGAGCTTTTTAAAAAGTACACAAGCGTTAGAGCTGGAATGCCGTTCAAGGTAACTCTGCACACCGGAGGCACAAGATGGCAGTGAGGTAACTGCATTTGAAAGATTTCACAACTCAGGAAGCCTGTCAGCTGATGTAAACGGAGAAAGCTCCTCTGGTACTGTAACTTCCCCCTGGAGGCCATTTGGAGATCTTAGAGAAATCAATGAGAGGAGCGTCTTAACCGGTTCCACACAAAGGTTGGAGAAGTCACACATTCCACTGAATTCTCTGATCAGACGCATTTTCTGCACACTGTGTTCATCTCTGCAGTTATTTGTGAGCTCATAACTATGATGGTGCTTTTAAGGAACTCCTCTTTAACCCTTACGCTGTGTTTGAGGTCCTGGAGACCCCAGGCCCTCATATATATACATACATTGATAATGCTGTTAAACTTTTGTTAAACTAAAATCAAACATTGCATGTTGACACAGTGGTATTGTTATTGTCATGTAAGTAAAAGATATGAGTTCTTTTTCCTGCACTGGTGGGATCAGTGGGACCCCAAACAATGAGGATGCAAAGCCAGTGTAAACAGAAGGGTTAACCTGATGCTGCCAGAGCATGCACACTGAACCCCAGACTGAAGGTATGCTGCCTTAGCTTACATGTTGGTGTCTGGAATCACACTGGATGGAGCAGAGGTTGTTTCTCCATGCCATTGGAGGGTGCTGCAGCAGGTATGCATGATTAGAGCAGAGCTCCGATGTTCTCATCACAATGCATTTGCAGTGTGAGCCACTGGGTTGACGGATCTCTTGTCAGTGTAGCTGTGGGACAAGATTTATATCGCACATCACATGCAGGGGTCTCTCAGTGTGCTTTACTCAAACCCATCGCATTAGCTGTGTATCTGTCTCAATTCTGACCGTGTGGGTGTAGGAGGATTTAGCAGGTGGGATACATGTATGTATATATACTCAAATTACGATTAAAAGAATGAGTTCTTAAAAAAAAAAAGTAGTTTGATGCGCACCTAATTTAGCTACTTCAATAATGCTGGGTAGTCTACTCTGTAATAACATGTCATACTATTCTAAAATCTGACACAAGCAGCACTCGGGCACATGAATAAATACACTTGATTACATTTCTCCACAGTTTATCATATCAATTAAAACATCAATAGATTTACAGCAACAATCCAATTCACAAGTATTCACTTATAGGGCTGTAAACTACTCCCACATCACTCAGGAGTGCAGAATTCATGAGTCACTATCTGATGATTTTACATTATTTTCACAAGTTAACACAGCACACAGAAAATGATGGCTGTCATCAGTTTCATGTTCATATTTCTTTGAAGCGTTGATGTGATTCCACTGAAAAAAGGCTGCAGCTGCGACTGAAATTTGAACTGTTGAAACTTTTCTTGCCTCAGCTTCCTACACCCATCTGCACATTTTAATGAAGAAAAACTCAGCTCAGGTGCTGCACAGCCAACAGGTATCAGACATGATCATCACCAAGGCAGGTGACGCCATCAGTGTGGCCAGGGGAGTGACGGAGATCGATGAATTGTTGTCATGGTCTTGTGCTGTGCCATTGTGAGTCTATGGCCCTGTACACTGTCACTGCAGGAGGACACAGCAGCAGTCTGCATTCAGTGATTTATCCTCGTTTTGAGTTTCAGTCCTGACAAGATACCAAACCTTTCAAAACCCTGGAGATACCTGGAAAACAATCTGCAGTACAAATGAACAAAACCTCACTGTTAAAAGAGATGATTTTTATTCATGTGTCAGAACACAAATGTAGTAGCTACAAACATTATTTTGGATTTCATAAATCAATACTGTATGTACAAAGTGCAAAGACTGATATGAAACTACAATATTTAAAAAGAGACAACTCATAATGAAATTTCAGAAGACGAAAGTTCCACTTGTTCTTTTTGCAGGAAGTTTTAAAACAAGCTTCAACATCCAACCTACATACAACCCTGTCAAAAACGAGAATTTAGAAGGCAAGAAAATTTGATTTTTTGTTTTTAAATCTGTTTGAAAGGTGTGTTGTGGTCATTTTTGTCTGAATTGGATCATTCTGCAGCACTGTGGCTTGTGTGAGAAGCGGGCGTCACTCCAAGCTAAAACTGAAGAGCAGCTCAGCGTGCTGCCTGTGGAACTCCTCCAGTGCAGCTGCGTTACTCGTTCTCAAACTTGCTGTACGGGTGGTCCGTGTCACCCATCAGACCTGCACAGGGAAGAGAAAGTGGACACAAAATGAAAACACAAAAGCTCATGGCGGACATACACAATTAAATGAAAATCCACCCGAGATACTCTTACATTGTTGAAATGGGATGTTCAGCGCATGGCTGAATTTACCCACTTTAACTTTTTTCCTCAGAATGAATCACATTTTTGTAATACTACATCACATACAGTACTGCTCCTACAGTAATGTACTATTGCTGTTCAAAGATATTGAGGGACTTGCGAAACACGAGAATCAAAAAACAAACTAGCAAACAATTTTAAATGACATTAGTAGAGGTCATGGTATCCTGACTTTTCCTTGGATCAAGCTTCATAAACAGTCGACCCCATAATGCAACTCATTGTGCCTTTCATTAGAACCTCGCCCACATCTTTCAAATGCCACGCCTCATGTTTAATGTGCGCTTTGACCCAAGCCGAGATAACCCTGTAGACATCGCTCACTGCATTTTGTCAGACTTGCCATATCCAGTAGAGAGACATTTATTATCAACGTTGCTCATATACTAAAAGAGGAAGGAGGAATGTGTACTTTTGTTGGAAGAAAAATAAAGTGATTCATGGAGTGTTTTTTTTTTTTCTTGAGCTACGGTATGTTAACAACAAACTCAAAGTTGTCTGAAACAGAAACACAGTTCAACATGTCAAGTCATCGACGTGTGTGTATATATTATTTGTCAGTTCATGTCAGTAGAGGCACATGATGAATAACTAGAAAACCATAAATACTGCTGACAAAACAACAGCTGGGCTAAAGGACTAACAAAGGCAGCAAGGGGAATCTGAGGATTTCTAAACTATTAAGTGGTCATGAGATACAGGCATCCTCCAACAAATTCAGTTTGCTGAAGCAAACTTTACGACCACGAGACGTTAGCATGGAGAGGTCAGATTGTTCGACTGTGTGATTGTTGACCTTGAAGAAGGTCTGTGGATTGAAACATCATTCTAAAAGAGAAATGTTGATGGAGCCAGAGTGTGCAACCCTTTTCTCCTACTCTCAAGAATGGAGAGGTTGCACCAGGGCTTCTCAAAGTCCGCATCCAGACCGAGTAGCGAGTCAATCCAAACCCAGCCTATCAAGGATTGTCAAGCGGCAGCCCGCCAGCCCTGTCTGGCCCACAGAATATCAGTGAATTGAGAAAATGCATGCACCTGACATCACTCCGCAGCCCAGTCCATCCTGAGATTAGACGGTAGATTAGCTTGCCAACATTAAACTGTACAAAAAATGGATGAAGTCTCTGTGATGTCACCCATAGGTTTCTAAAGAGCAATTGTCAAGCTCAGTGACAGAGGCTCCGGCTGTCACCATCTGGCAGTCCCTGACTCCCAGCCATTCCAAAATTGGGCAAAGAGGTGAAGCAGCTGAACGGGCGAATTAAACCTGGTTGCTGAAACCTAGTAGACAGCTATCACTCAAGAGGCCATGCCCATAATTATGCATAAATCTAACTCTTAATATAATTTAAATGAGTGAGTAACAGAAAAATTCATTTGGGTTTATTTCTGTTGGCCAACTGAGTCCCAAATGGAGTATTTTTGTTTGCTTCCTGGGATAAGGACTCATTCATTGCTAGTTGAACTGTGGGTTTTGTAGTGAGCATTTTCTAATATGTCCAGAGTAATAAAAAGAACATTCATTAAGCAAGAAAGTGAAAATATCAAACGATAAAGGCTTTTTCTTTTCTTTTTTGAAAGACCAGCCCACTCAGTGTCTGATTGTGGCTCTTGGACAACATCAATAAATCAACAAATTGTTAGGAGGGGCCAACAGAGGTCTTTAACACAAAGACATGAGATTGATGTCAAACTTCTCATCTCACTCCCAAAATGGGAAACTCTTCCTTTAACCTGGTGGGAAAGCCAGGTCATCCTAGACATTTTGTGCATCTTTTTTTGTCTGTGTGAAACTTTGACAAAAAGGAATTCTCACCAAGTCTAACGCTCCTTTCAGTCTGAGGGATGCAGGTTAGCGTTAATTCACTCCTGAACTATACAGCTGGAATTATAATTCATACTCCCTCGCTGAGATAATTTCAACTGACCATTTTGCAGAAAAACAACCTGTCACTCACTCAGAGAATCCTCAACCATCTTAAATGATTCTCATTCTCTACTAAGAGAAACTGCTTTCAGGAAATAACACAGCTTAGTGTTTATTCCCACAGCGGATGTAATGCAGCTCCCTGGACTGTGTTTTACAGAAGAAGTGCAGCCTTGTCTACAATCCTTGTAGAAGTAAACTAATGAGAGCAGGAGGCCTGAGGAACGGATCACCATCCATCACTCTGTCATGTTGTCCATACATAAAAACCAAATAACCTGACATCTAACTTCACTAAAAGGGAACTCTAAAACACAAGGCATCAGGAGATGAGGATGGGAAGTCATGGGAGGCAAGTTCTTGCACACAATTGAAAATGTTCCCACATAAATGGTAGAAAATGATCAATCCCCCCTTTAACAAAACTCTGACAGAGGGCATTTCAAAAACATCAACCCCAGCCATGTCTACACTGGGCTTCAAATGATTGATCAGTCTGCCCCTGTATTGGCCATCATTGTGCTGTGTAATGTTAAGATGCAACTGTTGAACGCTGCCTCATTCACAGCACATACAGCCTTTGCTATTTGGATAATTCTGATGAATTACAACTTGGGTTTAGTTTTTGGCCACAATTCCCATCAGTAACAACAACATTGTTCTGAGAACGTGACAATGTCAAAGTGCAATAGAGCATGAAACACATGCAGACAATTATCAGGTTTAGAAATGTCAATACATACTTTAAAAGAGGACTTTCTTTGCTCTTTTTTTAAAGGCAGGGATTTCATTCCAAACACATTTTAGTCTATGATCCTCACTAACGAGTGCTACAGTGTGTTAATGCTGGTGGTGTTGATGCTGAAGTCAGGGGTTTTACTTGATAGCTCACATCTCATCTCATCTCACTCCCCCCTGGGTGAGCCAGACTTGTTTGGAAGAGAGAACAAAGGCCAGTTGTGCATGCCTACAGTTTTCCTGTGAGGGATTATTCTTGACATTATGGGTGAACTCACTGTCAGTTTAACCTCCAAACAAAGTGGTTTAGATAATCCGGCTAAATTGCTGGCTTGTTTACAACCTGTTTGATATCTAACCGCCTGTGTTTCTTGCCTTGTCTTGCCACGTTCCAAGACCTTCAGACTGAACTTGATGATTGCAGTGTTATCATAATGGTCAAAATTATGAAAATAAGGAAACAAGTTGTAATTAACCTGATCGATCCTTTAAAATGGTGAATAGTAGGGATGCCCAGATTGACTGGCTGCTGATCGCTAGCAGCTGATATTCAATAAAGACATGCGATGAGGAAATCATCATTAAACAATTAAAAATTTGCTTTTAAGTATTGCTTAATGCTATGTTAATTACATCCATAGTATCACCCAATTCTAATCTACATATTTGGCTGATGTAATATCCTCAACCTGATGAAACTACTCGGTGTAACATTTGAGTCAGGTTGGTCAGTTTCAGTTTTCAGTGTATGTAGACTTGCCACCACTGGAACAGCGGCTACACATCCATTGAAAAGAGCCACAACTTAACCATGCACATGCACACGGGTGTGTGTCATAGATGTGCTCCAGTACTTAAACAAATGGCACTGTGCCTCTGAACAAGATGGACTTTCTGGGGTTCTTTATAATCACACCCCATTTTATCCATAGCCCCAGGTTTGCAGCATGTCACTGTTGCTCCACACAGACGAATACAGGCTATGCTAACAAGATTGCTCTTTGTCTGTTGCTTCAGTGAACTGTACAATCCTGCTCACAGCCATGAAGGGACTTCCATTTGACACCAGCGTATGATAAATTATGCTTAAATTGATTTAAGCAGACAGGAGTTAGTGTAGCCTATACGTGGCCTGAATTACCTTGAGGACAAGGCATATACTGCTGAATAATGCATTGCGGGCACAGGGTATAGAAATGACAAGTCAGTGACATTGTCCTGGAAAATCTGAAACTGATTCACATGCATGTGAGACAAAGCTGACATGAACGGAACAAAAATGAGGGGTCGTCTACATCCAGCACTGTGCCGAGACTTACTGATCAACTCAAGTAAAGCAGATGTATACACCTCAGGGACAGATGGGACAGACTATCATTAAAGAGGCTGAATAAATGGTAATACGATGCAGACTCATACATACCATACTTCCTGCGGATCTCATCGTGCCTTGCCTTTCTTTCCCCCTTCCTGTAAAAAAACAGAAGGATCACAGTTATTTCACACATGTAGTTCAGTTCATTTGGTCAGGCCTGAGGACAAAAATACTGAATTGGTGTGGTTTACTTTTGATCTGTATCACTTTTTACAAATGAACCAAGAGGTGTGCATGTGGACTTATTCAGTCCATTATACCATTCTGTGGTTGGTCTGCTTTTGTTTCACACCCCACCAGAGTCCGCCTGGAGGCAGAGACCGAACAGTTAAAATGAACCAAACTAAACAGACAAACGCACCAATTTGTTCGAACTGAGCCAAACATGGTAGATGTGAAACCACATTTTAACTCAAAGATTGGCAGGAACGTACTGATGGATTTATACCAGCTGATCTTGTTTGTTGTATACACTTTCCACTTTCTTATTTACACCAGTTATACCAAATCAACACATTTTTAAACACTTTAAAAAGGTAAACATCAAGGAACACCTTTTACTCACATATCCCAGATACGTACCAGGGAAAGCAAAAAGGGTTACAGCTAACAGTTAACATGTGCCACTGCCCCCAGATCACAAACCTCTGGTTTGGTCTCCTTGATAGATCAGATTCTAATGAAACTCAGGGAAATTAAATTTAAACGTGGGTTTACAGTCCCTGGCACAGGAAGGGGTGCTACGATGAAGTGAAAATGAGGATTTTAATAACCTGTCACACACACATCCACTGCAGGCTGCAATAACGTGACATTTCCTACCTATTTAAAGCTATGCTTCCATTACAAGTCTGCTCCCAGGACCACCATACTGGACTTTGTATATATTTTAAGGGGTCAGTTTTCCCACACACACATAGCGATAGGCCTGGATAACACAAACTCATTTTTCCCTTCATACCTTCATATTCATGAAGCTATGATATTTAGGAAATATTTAAATAATTATGCTTTTAAAAAATATACAAAAGAAAATGTAGAGAAATGATCGTTATAACTGTTGATATGATGATTAAAAATACAGATTTATCATTGAATTTACCGAGAAAGAACAACCTTCAGACAATTCCATAATGCACTGCACCAGTGACCAGGAAAAGACAAAATTACAGGAACTCCCATATGATATATAGTCTCATTTTATGCTATCAATATCATATTGATGTACTGAATCACCAGCTCTACACAGTCCATTTATTTACTGTATCATTTGTACAAAATGTCAATGTGAGCCACAACAACATGGAGGATGAAAAATGGAAAAATAAACTGTGGGAAAATACCTTTTTTTTCAATATCTCTTCATCCATAACAGCCAACCAAGTATAAAACGGCACGTTTGCATTCCTGATGGCGTTTGAACGCTGGCTTGTTGTGGAGCGTTAAGTGACTCATTGCAGACTTTGATGCTACAGTTTAGCTGGCAGTGAAACACAAACAGAGCCGCAGGCCTGCCGTCAGTCCCTCACTCAGCCTCTCTGAGGAGTCACAAAAGCATGGGAGGAGGTTTTGTGCTCTGGACCTCCAGGGGCGTCACTTCACTTCATCTCTGCACAAAGAACTGGTGTAAATCCGTCAGTGTTTCATTGCCAGGTAGTGATCTGTGAGCAATGAGGGTGGCTGAGCTCTGCCTACCATCTGTCCCCCCGCCCTGTCGCTGGCTTGTATGAAACTAATTGACTGACATGTTCACACTCCCTCTACATAAATATGGCTGCATTCAACAAGTGAAGTGAGGAAGCAGAAAGAAGATAAGCAAGGGATGGAATCTTTTCCAGCACTCATCTCTGGAAATGCTGAGCGAGATACAAAGGAAACAGAGAGCTTCACTTGCAGAAGACACTAAAGGTTCTGCTAGTCAAGATTATTATTGGTACCTGTCCACGAGTCATATGCGTGTCTGGACACACAATTCCAAGTGGAAAAAATGAGAAAGGCAGAGATGGTATCTAACACAGTGCCACCATAATACATAAAATAACATTGCTAAAGAGGAGCCTCTCAAAATTTTTGAGGATTGGGTGAGGGAGTCTTCACTGTGAGAATATTCTGACCTTGTGTCATCGTTTTCTCCATTGCGACTGAAAGTTCAGCTGACGTTCTGGGTTTAGAGGCCACATTTATCCAGTCAACAGAAGGCTCAAGGTCAGCTAAAATGGATCAGATAAGACTGGTGTTTTATCATTATCAGATACTAAAAAGTCACATGCTGTAATTTGGTGCCTATCTGTATTATTACTGCCATTAAACTTGTATCCCTGCTTGAGGCATTGCTGGGGTTGTGGCATTTTGGCGGAGGAATTAATTTTGAATTAATGGAACTATAAACAAACATGAGCGCTCCGATGCTGAGGCTATCAAGACTGAGTCAGACAAGCTGATTAGCTATTTAACAGTCTGTTGGGATTTTTTTTTTAAGTTTAGGCAGTGCCACAAGTGAACCACTAGCAGAGCACAGGAAACTAAATTCCTCTTAAAGTCACATTAAATAGTACTTATAACTATACTATACCGTTCATTTATGTTGATAAATCCAAATTCTTTCCCATTTGTTTCACAGTTGTAGCATTTTGTTGATACTGTCCTGAGGGGAACAGGATACAGGGGCTGTTTTCTCATTTCTTCTACAATTTGCTTTCCAGTGTGTTTTGCTAAATGTGATTCTGCTTCCTAGTGGACACGAACAGTATACCCTCAACGTGTACAAACAACACCCGTACATATGTTTGCAGCCCCGAGAAGCATAACTGTACCTTAAGGAGGCCTTATAGCAAAGTCAACTAGCTAATGAAAATAATTTTTATTATTTGGGTTTCAATCGGAGTTTTAGTGGAGTAAATACAGGAGCAAGTAGCAAAGCAAACTTGTCACAAAAATATCAGGAAAAAAACAACTCCTGTGTTTTTTCGAGCAATAATATCACTTAGCGTTCAAAAAGCTGTATGGATCAATCCCTCACAGACTGTTAATTATTCCCCCAGAGTCAGATGAGGATGAAGGTTCACTGCTGTGAGCTGGCTGTCCAGAGGCAAGGCAGCGGCATCTAGATGCACTACCCTCTGCCATGATGGGTCCGATCTATTCTGAAAGTCCTGTTCACAACATGAACTGCATCTATGTAGGTCACTGCACTAACTCTGACTTCTGAGATTTGATCATGCTCGCTGCAGGAAACCCTGACTAGATTCTTTGGCACGAGAGAGAAAAGCTCATAGAGGTTGGATAGTTCATCTCACACACTCTCACACACTCACACTCACTCACACACACACACACACACACACACACACACACACACACTCACACTCACACTCACACTCTCACACACACACACACACACACACACACACACACACACACACACACACACACACACACACAAAGAACCACAGCTCTCGTGTTCCCAGCACTGTGATGATGATAAACCAAAGTTACTGACTATCTTTCTGCACGACTGCCTCGCTTACCAACACATCGCCCAGCCATCCTTGGAGGATGGAGGCACTGGGAACACAGGCACTAAATAGAATGATGAGGCTGAAACATTTATGGAGCGCAGGAAGAGGAAAGGCTTCCAGGTCTACTGCCTGCTACAG
Source organism: Chaetodon trifasciatus (assembly GCA_037975065.1). Classification (NCBI taxonomy): domain Eukaryota; kingdom Metazoa; phylum Chordata; class Actinopteri; order Chaetodontiformes; family Chaetodontidae; genus Chaetodon; species Chaetodon trifasciatus. The sequence continues at coordinate 12,897,850 of JBBMOE010000005.1, forward strand.
CACACACTGCTCTACGATTAAGTGACTAACACACTGTTTCTTTGACAGTGCATGGTACTCCACAGGATGTAGCACTCTATTTATGACCACATTACCAAAGAGCAGCTGCTCGGCCTTGACAATCCAATTGGTGTTTTGGGATGTGAGTAGAGGAACACTGAGCTCCTCCTCTGGGACATGGACTTGTTGGGGCTGCACACACACCAGTTGCTTGAATCCCAAACATACAACGAGGCCTTTTGTTGGGGACTATGAGCTATTCCATTGCAGGAAAATCCCCTGTAGGTCCTGCTGGGATATCCAAGAGGCCAAAACATCCAACTTGTTGAAAGAATAGGATCAGATCTTATCTTATTCATTCTATATCTTTTTTTGGTTTGTGCCATTCAACTTGATGTGATGACAGAGCTAGTTTGATTGTAACAGAACTTTCAATGTGAAAATTACACATAGTATTAGTACTGCTATTAACTGTATTTGACCCTGTTTTTCTGTCTACCAGATTGCAGGATATCCGAAAAACCACCATGATTTCAATGAAATTTAGTCAAAAGCCACGAGCCAAAAAAGAGCTTCTTAGAGGAATTTTAAGACTTCAATAAATAGTAGAGAGTTGACAGGAAAGGAGGGGGAGAGTGATGAAACGAAGGTCCCTATCTGGAGTCGCACCAGGGGCATTGCAGCAGCAGAGTCTTAGATTCTAGACTAAAGGGGCATCCCAAAGCACGAATTTTTGGTGCAGATGACACCATCATTTCTATAACAATTTATGCTTCCTCTCTCTCTCTGAGGTAATGTAGGAAGTATCTTTTTTTTTTTTCATTTGCACACAGCCTGCTAAATGGGATGGGATGGTGCTACAGGAATAATGCTTCTTCAAGTGGCCATTACTAACCCCATTTCAATACTTTGATATTCCCAGGGTTTAGACAGTCTCCAAAAATCACTATATGTATTTTGACACACATCTGGATCCAGATGTAAATGAATATATATTTTCAATAATTAAAATATATTTAGAGGATTTTAAAGCAGTGGTAGGAGCTCCTTTCTCTTGTTTTAATTGAAGAACAATACATTAGAAAACTGTAATCACCTACATCTATATTCCAGAGCTGGGCTTTAATTCAACAGTATTGTTTCTTGACTTTCATTATATTTTAATGATATCATCACATCATGTTATACAAATTTCTGTTGTCCAAATCAAAGTTATAATTAAAACCAAACTAAATGAGTTACTGATGTGAAGAATTTTGTGGAATAATGATTTAAATTTTTTTTCTATTCCACCAGGTGAGTCCCATTGCGATAAAAAAAAAAAAAAAATCTCCTTTTCAAGGGAGACCTGGAAGCATCACAGTGTTTCAACCAGCATACACCAAAAATTAAAAGCACGCAAAACAAAAGAGACAGTACCAACTCACAGAATCATATGCCTAACACAGACAGGAGGAAGAGGATTTAGCTAGGGATGCAATTACAAATTCCAACTGAATTTGCCACCAAAGCCTTCACTACATTTGTAAATGCCCTAATTAGGATGAGGCTATATGGCTGCAGAACTCTCTGCAAGTGGTTTCCTGCTGCAGGGCAGAGAGCATAAAGGCCCGTTTTCCCATTAAAGTGCATTTTAGTGACGGACAGTAAGAAGCCATCATTTGAGTGCACACAATATTACTTTATATATGATTTAGCTCACATTTACTGTATCATAATTTATATAGATATCAGAAAAACATCCTTCTGATAATGTGAGAAGAATTTTAATCATAACTCCCAGCACGACAACGTATGCATCTTGTGGTTTTCATTTGAACCAAAGGATACAAGTAACGTCGTACTAGTCATGACAATGAAACCATATAATAATATTGGTTTCACTCTAAGAGTTTTAAAATGCAGAGAACTTACTGTCATGTGAAGCTGCTGTTCAAATACACACAGTTCTAATTTTTTACTAGCAGCTTAAACCCATTTTCACTTGAGCCTGGGGTGAAGTTCTTACCGTTCCTCAGCGCGCTGTCTGATCTCCTCTCTCTTCCTGGCAAATCTCTCCTCATCTCTGTCAGGCCTTAAGACATAAGGAGGCATGAACAGAGTATCAGAACCAGGGAGCACCAAAAACACACTCCTCTGGATGTGACAAATTGCATACAACCTACAAATTGCCTCAATTGCTTAAGGGGTATTCTTTTCACAAAGCATAACAACTTATAGGTTACAGTGATTCAAATTCTGGAGCATGATTTACATTTGCTTCATAGATTGTCTCTGCAGCTTGAGAAACAAACGAAAAGTAATGTTCAAAAGTTAAAGTAAGCTTTCACTACAGAAACAATGTGTGACACCTTTGATCGTGGAATTATCTCATTTAATGGAAGCGGAGCAATCAGGAAGTGAGAAACTTAAATTGCCTGTAGGTAAATGTAAAATAGACACTTTGTGTGTTTGTGTTTCAGGCATGCCTCTCATCCTTTTTTTTTTCTGTCAGATGATAGACATGAACGAGACTGTTAAACCCACAGGACTGTCAGTGTGTGACAGGCCAGTCTGCAGTTGACTGACTGACATGACATTTTCATTTCTCTCCAGCACAATGAGAGCACCACACACACACACACACACACACACACACACACACACACACACACACACACACACACACACACACACACACACACACACACACACACACACAGGAAGTTAAAAGGATGAACCTACAAGAGTGAATGTAGCCCTGATTAATGGGTGCTCAACTCTAGAGGCTCGCTGTTCTGAACAGTTGTTCACCAGAGTAATTAAGAACTCATTTTAATTGAGCACAGCAGTAACATCACAGAGGTAGAATTCTGATGGCTAACACAATTGATTTGGGTAATTTTCTTTCATTTCTTTACAAGCTAAGAGTTACTTTGATTAAACAATCACATGTTAGAATGTTAATGTTAAAATCAAATGTTGCAACCTAAAGAGGTTGCAACAAAGTACTGATATTGCTTCCAGTTCAGAACTGGCTGATACTTAACTCCGAGTGGCAGGCTGGAGAAACATTCTAATGTAATCGAAAATGCTTTCCTTAAGTCGCCTTTACAACAAGTTAGAGATTTATCATTAATGCAGTCAAATAAAACATCACATTAAAAAAATGTTGTCTTTATGAATCTCACCATGGTCAGCTGTTTTTGACACTGCGTCAAAGAGTAGTTAACTCTATCGTACTGTTATTTTTTGAGGCTGTTGTCAGACTTGCGGTTCATTGGACTTCATCGTTACCACATGATTTTTGGTCTCAGTCTAGTTTGCATAGCCTACAGGTATGCACACTGTCAGTGCTTTCTGATACTTTGTCAACTCAAAAACATGTTTCATTTGCACTAGACTGCCACTGACTTGTCATACAACCTTACCCTGATTGACGCTTCCTGCAGCAACAGCAGCAACAGCAGCACACAATGATGCTGATGAGGATGGTTCCACCCAGGACGGCCAGGGAAATGATCAGGGCTTCAAAGTTCACTGAATCACACAAAAAGAAAAATAATATTTTATATTCATATCATATTTTACAAGAAAAAGATTTGCTCTAGGATCATACAGTAAATGAAATCTGACACTTTCAGCCCCTCTTTCCTTAAATGGCAATATAAACTCATCTTGTATGATAATGGTGCCACCTGCTGACTGCTTAGCAACACGACAAGTCATCACACTATTGATGAAACTAAGCACTGCACTTGCATTTCCAGTGAAAACATAACTATGACACCAAGACTTAATGATTGACTTTGGGCTAAGGCCAGAGACAACTCCAGCAGCATTTAACTGTTTATCAGTTTTGATTGGTGACACATTTAAGTAATCTCTTTGTCAAGTCAGTGATAAAGCACCTGAAATAGCAGCAATGATCACAGTGAGACGAAGGATGCAAATCAGTTGCTTAATTCTGTAAGGCATTCAAATTTACCAACCCATGTATGAGCAGAGATATTTTTATTCTAAGCAGCCTGATGGTTGTGATTTTTACAGAAAGCTGAACATTTTTGAACAGCTTTTAAAACAATGAAAGGTTTGTACGTGTATGTACATTTCATTTGCTTCTGTGTAGTGTACTAGCTAGGAAGCTAGTGAGGACTTTGTGGTCAGTCTCATCCTGAAATTAGGTGTCCAACTGTGGCCTTGACTTGACTTTTCCACAACTTTGCACAACAAGGTTGAAGCACATTCATTACATTGAAATGTTGGTCAGGACCCTTCACCCTACTACTGCTACTGTCTCCACACCTGGATCTGTCATTCTTTTCAGTTTGACAGTTTGACAGGCTCTTGGGCTTGTGTTCTTTGCCCACCAATCACTGTCACATTGTAAGTCTGCACTAATCAGTAAAAAAACACAACAACAACACACAACAGCCAATAACAACGAAGTGTTTGTTGAAGCCCTGGTTAAATTTTCTTTATGCCATTTCTTCTGTAATTTTACTCTTTTCTGAAAAGCCCCAGTTCAATCTGTGGGCCTTACTGGGGACATTCCACTTAAGTTATGATGAGTGTAAAAATAAGTGAAATTCAAAGAACAGAAAGAAAAAGAAACAGCAGATGACAGTGGAAGGAGGGTGGGATGGCTTATGAAAGACAAAATGCTGTGATTTCAGACAGAGATTGTGGTTATCATAATGCAGATTAGGATTGGGCAGTATGACGATTTACTGTGTGACGGTAGAAATACGTCCACCAGGGCAGATTTGGCAATATCGTTTGTGCCGCAGTGTATGCAATGCTACCCTGCTACACAGCGAGCAAGTGGGTATGTTGATGACACTGCATTCAGTATAGCTGCTAAAGTGATACTCAAAAATTAGGGGACCGCCCTGCCAAACAGCAAATTTACTTTCTGTAAGAATGAGGAAGCAGGTAGAGAGGCACAGGAATGAGATGTCTGATCATAACCGTAGTCTCTCTATGACACTGAAGCAACATGAAGTGAGAGCAACAGGAAGTTTTGGCTGACTCGTCTCACCTAACCGGGTATCTTTTCAAACAGCTCCCCTCAGCTAAAACATCCCAGTGTTTGTGTTACTTGTTTGTAGTTGCGTTGTTTTTATTTCTATGGACATCTGTCTTAATGCTATACATATTTGAGGCAGTTTATGCATTATATTTGTCTCCGGTCTTTCTTGCATGTTAAAATGGAAACTAAGTGTTCCACCTTCAGAGCACTGAACCATTACATCAACTTCCTTACATCAGCCCCCCTGCACATGCACTGAGTTTCTCTGAAACTCAATACCATGACTACAAAATAAGTCAGTACTTGACTTTTTTTGTACACCAGCTTCCTTCTTTGATGGAATCCAATAGAACCTCTTTCATGTTTCCTTTTCGAGCAAGAAAGGCCTGTTTACAACACTAGTGGGACGATTGATTTCACTCTTTTAATGTGACAAATGAAACAGCAAAGCAGATGTATTACAATAAAACGGATCAACTCACTCCAACACACTCCCCAGCGGGCCTGGGACAACTGGCACACTGACGCTGGAGGCAGCAACCAGCTCACTGGGTATTCTGTGCAGTTGTTGGTGGTAAGGCACCACAGACACTGTACAGACAAAACACAAACATCAACCCTCCACATGTCATGGTTCCAATCTGACTAAAAATCTCCTATTCAATACACAAATCTAGAGTCGCAACAACTGGTCAATTTAATGAATTAAGAATAAATTAATCTGTAACTAATTTAAGAAGCAAAACCAAATGTCTGGTCATCTAATTAGTGATGTGCATGTATGGATGAACAAGATTCCCACTGTCCCTACCTACTATCTAGCGAAACCAAAGCCAAGGGAGTGGGCTTGGCAGAAATAGCAGGGAAATAAACAACAACAGCAAACATTTTCTGGTGCCAGCTTTTCATTTATAAGGATTTCTGCAGTCTTGCATTTGATGTGATAGTATACTGGCTATCTCTGGATTTTAGACTGTTGGTCAGAAAAAGCAAACATTTTAAAGAGGCATCTTGACTTTTCTGACATTTTATCTACCACACTGTTAATTGGGAAAATAATCACAGGTTAATCCATAATGTAAATAATAATTATTTTAGGAGCTTTTACTGGAAGATCAACAAATATTGTCATGAAAATTGTGTCCTGAATGTATCTGACAGCTGATCAACTGTCAACTACAAAGTTATTCGACTACTGTTTTGACAATCATTTAGTCGGTTTGAGAACTTATGTAGAAAAAAAGATAAAAATTCTCTGATTCCAGCTTCTTAAATGTGAATATTGTCTTGTTTCTTTACTCCTCTATGGCAGTAAACTGAACATCTTTGGATTGTGGACAAAACAAGACATCTGAGGAAGTCATCTTTGGATTTGGAAAACACTCATCCTTTTTCAGCATTTTCGGACATTTTCTAAACCAAACAACTAATTAATTAATCGACAATAAAAAAAAATACTCCTGAGCTGCAGTCCTAATATGTTTTATTCACATTTGCATTTAACATCCGTCACATCAAACTCGATACAAAACAAGTCGTATTTGATTATCTGCGCATGCGCACTAAAATAGCGTTTCTGTCAATCACTGGAAAAATCTTCACGTAAACTAGTTAGATGTTTACAAAGTCACACAAGCAGTACTTTAGTTTTAAAGAAAATTCAGCATTTTGGTGGAGGATTTGACGGTAGCAGTACTTACAAGCAGTATTTACAAGCTGACATTTTGTTAAAATGACTTAATTGCCCCTTGGGATCACTGCTTTACGGAACATGGCGATTAAAGTAGATTAGATCTTTATTCATGTGGGAGGTAAAGTAGGCCATTGACTGTTCAGCCAAACAAGGGACCATAAAAATACGATTTATGACAACGATTTGAATGTTTCGGGCAAAGGTCTGGTGTTGTCGTTCAGAAACTGCACCCAAATGACTGCCGGCACCCTTACCTTTGCTTGTGGAACACAGGTGTCACAGCTTTTGTGCGCAGAGCAGGCTGAAAGGAGAGAGAAACAGAAAAGTAACTAATGTTACTCGGAAGGAAAAAAACAGCCATGATAGCAGTGCTAGTAGGTCAAGACCAGCAGCCTGCCAGGCACATTCAACTGTGACGTATTTTTAAAACACTATTTCAAACAAGGAGTAACCAACTCAATAAACTGGCATTAAAGTATGTTTTACTACCATACGAAACTCTACCTTTGTCAACCGAAACAACGAGTGTAACGTTAACTTTACTGCTTTTCAAACGAACATTCAACTTACGCGTCTGCGGTGCTGTTGTTTGGCATTCCCCATAGCTAACAAAGCTAATGGTCAGCACAACGGCACAAAAAAACACCCAAATCGTTAGTGATTGGCTCTCGGGTTTAAAAGACATCGTTAAAACCACAGAACAGCTGGGAAGTATAACTACGTCTTAAAATACTGAATGTCTGCTCGTCGAGAGGACACGCTTGCCTCTCCGGGTCTTGCTACTCTTGCTTGAGACTGCTACTTCTATTTTGCCTTGGACTCACTCACGGATGTGTATCTGCTGCTGTCACTTCCTGGGTGTTTAGGGTTAGCGCGTTTGGTAAAATGTTGACAGCCCGCGCGGGAGGAGCTATGCTTTTAGCAAAAGATACAAATGACCGCCCGCGCACTTTAACAGGTTTTGCGCAGCTTAAAGTAAACTTTTGTTCTTTGACTTCTGAGTTTATTCATCATAACAAGACGCCAAAAACGGTCTACAGTGGGAGATGTACACTCATTCTCTCGGATTTCTGTGTTAAACTGTCAAAATACGGAATAAGAATGGGACTATTTTACAGTACGTAAGTAGAAACACTTTAGTTATCCAGTAAAAAATTTGAGTGAGCAATTTATTTAAACAAGTGTTAAACTGAAATAGGCTGCTCATCAGCTGATCAAAAGTTTAAGACCACAGCATTTAAAAGCCCAAATCTTCGCAAAAATGTGGATTCAGTGTCATTTTCTGTCAGGTATCCACACTGTCACGACCTCCTGATGGCAAAGGCAAAAAAGCTTTCTCTCTTTGAACGCTTCAGGTTGTGCAGAGGCGTCAAACAGCACCTGGCTATGTGGAGATGTTGCAGGGGGCATCCCTCATGACTGAAGACCATCATCTGTGTGGTAATGACCAGGTTTTTCAACAGGACAGCGCTGCAGTTCACAATGCCCGCCTGACAAAGGACTTCTTCCAGAGAAATAACATCACTCTCTGGACCATCCTAAATCCAACTGAGAACATTTGGGGTCGGAGAGCAAGGGAAGTTTACAAAAATGGACACCAGTTCCAGACAGTGGATGCCCTCCGTGAAGCCATCTTCACCACTTGGAGCAACATTCCCACTAGCCTCCTGGAAACACTAGCATCAAGCATGCCGAAACAAATTTTTGAGGTGATTAACAACAATGCACAGCTACTCATTACTGAGTCCTTTTTTACAAGATTTCCTTTATTCATCACAATTTTACACACAACATGCAGAGGAGGGAAACTGCACACGCCATGCATTTGTGCATGCATTTGAAAATTATATTTCTATTTTAGGGGGTTTTGGGGTTTTTTTGAGATATGGTCTTAAACTTTTGATCAGCTGATGAGCAGCCTATTTCAGTTTAATACTTGTTTGCAATAAATAGCTTGCTCAAATTTTTTTTTGTCTCACTCCCATTTCTTCTTTTTGCATTTTGAAGCTCTACTTAGAACCTTCTTAAGATCCAACAGTGCAAAATGTAAATTCTTGCAATTTTTCAACTGGTCTTAAAATTTTGATCAGGAGTGTATAGTTGCTCATATCAGGGCATATTTCAAAAGAGAGCTGAGAGCTGAGAAGTTAATCTTGTTTTTAATATTGTGGGTTGGAGTTGTGATTTCTTGTGAAGAAAGGGAAAGAATAAAGTGAAGGAAATTCTTACAATATACAAAGCGTGTTATTTTCGCTTTTTACTGCAAATCTAGTGGACAAATCCATGTTTACTTCGTTCATACATTTTCACAATTTAATATTGTGATATAATATAATAAATTGGCGGCACGGTGGTGCAGCAGGTAGTGCGCATGCCTCACAGCAAGAAGGTCACTGGTTCGATCCCTGGGTCAGGCGGGGCCTTTCTGTGCGAAGTTTGCATGTTCTTCCCGTGCATGTGTGGGTTCTCTCGGGGCACTCTGGCTTCCTCCCACAGACCAAAAACATGCTCATTAGGTTAACTGGTGACTCTAAATTGTTCCTAGGTGTGTATGTTGCCCTGTAGTCGGCTGGTGACCAGCTCAGGGTGTACCCCGCCTCTTGCCCGTTGACAGCTGGGATAGGCTCCAGCCCCCCCAACCCCGAAAGGGATAATCGGGGGTATAGAATATGAATGAATTAATATAATTAACTTTTTCCATGGCCCTTTTTTGATGAATTTGTCAGGTGGCACAGGATGAGAACGCCCATCAACCCAGGTGTGACTTGACTGAATGAGGGAGAGGCTACACCTATTCAGTTGCAATCACTGAGAACAAATTGTGTTTTTGGAGAAAACACATTTGGTCTGTTCAGACAGTAATCACTCTTTGTGTCTTGAATTTGGTCTTTTTCCTTGCCACAGGCTGCAGATGATGAGTTGCTGTCACTGTTTGCCAGTTTTTATCTGCTGGAGCGACCACATCACTCCATGTAATTTTAATGAAGACTGAAATGAAAAGCTTTAGACGCCCTGGGTGATCAGTAGAACTAGGTGTCAGTGTAATGTCAGACAAGCTCTGGCTCTCTACTCAGCAGGAACTACCTAGAAATTAAGAATGCATTTGATGACCCCATCTGTGTGTCTGTTGATTGGCTGTCTGATAAGTTTTGCACAAGCGCCTGTCATTCTATGTTCTCTCCAAGTTAATGGAACTGATAAAGGTGTGTCTTCTTCTTGATGCCAGTTCAGCAGAGCCTGAACATGTTCCATCATTGACCTTGGTGACAGAGGAGGATCCATCCTCATTACCACTTGTCTCCAAACATGGAAAGAATGGGAGGAAAGTGAAAGAGAAGCAGACAGAGGTGGGGCAAGTGCTTGTTCATGTCATCATAAAAATATGTGTCCACTACGGATGGTCCTATCTCAAACTTTCAATAACTCAAGTCAAGTCAGTCACACCATAGTATAAGTTTAATGCAATAAAACTACTTGTATCTGATAGTCTATACACACACTGTCTTTCAGTGTAGACCAATTCAAGTCATATGTATAGAGTTCTAAAAAATGTTTTAAGTCTCAGAGATGATAGTGAGTAAAAAAGAGTACTTAAATGTGAAAATGTTGTCCAGTGACCTTAAATTGGTATCCTAGTTCCAACTCTGGAAATATTACTTTTCTGGTCTACTTTGACCACTCACAGTGCTTTGCAACACACAGCACATTTACCCATTCACGCACACACTGATGACACAGCATAAGGAGCAACTGAGGGTTCAGTATCTGGCACAGGGACACTTCAACATGTGGACCGGATGAGCCTGGGAGTGAATGTGTATGATAAAATGTAGAATTGTCATGTTTGGGATGTTGTTTCCTCTCCAGATTCATTAAATGCTTGAGTAAAAAATATCCACAATTTATGTGCAAGATTTTAACATTTGCAGTTTTTATAATCAGCCTATTCTGGCTTTGTTTTGGGTTTAATAAAGTATCTTTGTCCTTGTACACAGTGAGCAAACTGGAGACATCTCAGTTCTACCTACCTCTACATACAGTACCTGTGACACATTTTCTAGATTTTGTAGATATTAGAATAAGTGATACAGGCTCTGCACCCTCCCACTAATACTATACTGACCTAAATCACTGGCATGATAAGGTTTTGAAGAACATCCGGCTTACAGGTAGTGGCTGCACAGAAGTATTGGACTTTGACAGCAATAAGACAAGCAAGTCATTCTCAAGTGGGAGCAAAACAGGAGAAATAAGTAGCAGAAAAAAGCTCCCATCATTCACCCTATCCACGTATCATTTCATTCATTTTACTAGCAAGCACCACACCATCAACAAGATGTGTTTAGCAATTTATTTTAACAATTTATTCATGAAAATGATTATGTGTGAGGCTTGCCACTCCCTTGTAGTCCATCTGGTTGCTGTCTTGCATTGTGGGGAAGCTTCAGTAGGGAATTCGCTGTAGCCCCCGGGCATGACGGACCCCCTCAGGACTCTACAGCGGAGATAAGATGAAGAAACAGGAGGAGAGAACAGGGTGGGTGGGGGGATGCAGAATATGGGAGCGAAAGTGGAGGAGAGGGTTAAATGGGTTTTAATAAGTAAATTGGAGAAGGTGGGGCCCTGTTCCTGAAACTCTGCTGGATAGCTTCAATACAAACTCAAACATCCATCTTGGCTGCTTGCAATATAGTTCTTTACCCAGATTCTTTAATTTCTCTCAAGCTGAAATTAGTCTGACTACCAGGTAAAGCATCCTTTACTTCTGTGTTCCAATTTGTCTAAATCTCTTAAAAGTTATTCCTTTTTTAATTCCATAACACTTTTTTTTACATATCCAAAGTGTGAGAGAGTACTGCTCTTGCTTCACCTCTCAGCTGGTGAATATAGCCTAAAAGATAACCCACTGACGTACTTGAAGAAAATGAGGTTAATCCTCCTTTTTTACTTTTTTCATCGGACCTGTAAACACTCCAATTTTTCCTGGAATTCTCCCCTATTTTGGCTCTAATGTTGGCATAACCACCTATTGAATGTATTTGCTACATCCCCTCTGGTACAATGGGTGACAATATGTATAATGTTATCTGTAACATGTAGTGATGAGAAGTCATTGACTCACCCGTAAACAAAACAAGAGGGAGAAGAAGTAGAAGAAGAAGAATGAGGAATGGCATACCTGGCAAAAAGTCTAAAAGTTTGCACAAGTACCTCATCAAAATGGGAGGAGGTTTATCTGTACATCCGTCAAAAGTCATGCTTTTTGTATCATATGCCACAGGAGGGCTGTGAAAAGACAACTCTGCCAAACATCAGTTCAACAAAGAGGAGCAGAAACATGCTCCACCAATGACTGTATTCAAACTATCTCTGCCGTCCATTTTCATGAAGGCACAAATCTCTGGTTCCATTAGAAACTCCCCTGATCGACATCTGCCTTTAAAAAGCCAAACCTGTGAATTTCCTCTGTACTGTCTCACGCCTCTATTTGATTTTCAAATGTGTGCTAAAACAGCCGCGGTCGGCTTCACTGTTGGGTGAGAAAAGTTCACCTTCTGCAAACTTGATGTGACAGTTTGAGATTTTCAAACAGCTCAGTCATGTTTTAATGTTTTTAATGGTCCTAACTGCCCTTTATTGTTGTCTGCTCTGGCCTTTTTTCTCTCTGCTGCTCATTTGAAAGGCTGATCAGAGGGAGATAATGAGGGCTATCTGAATGCCTGCGTGAATGTGGGATCATGCGACATAGAGCTGTCTGTCTGGATGATATCACATTTCCACAGAGACACAAATGTCTGTCATTTTGAAGAACTGTAATTTATGACTAGGGATTATCTAGAAAACATAATTTTAGGGAAAGAAAAGATTTAATGTAAAATATGTTTAATGATAGAGAGCCTCCTGTGCTTAAAGAGGAATGTGACTGTCCTTTGGGAAAATCTGAAGACAAATGTCTATTAGACCTCAACGCTGTGTCCAAAGTCATTCCATTGTTCACCCATTCACTGCAACCTATACCATAGACATTTAACTGCTTACTCCCTGATTGCAAAAAAAAGTTGTGACACTGTGTAAAACATTTCATTCAGTCCTTCTCAGGGTGACGTTGAATTGAGCTATGCTGGAATTACACAATGTCAGCAAACTCAGTTGCAAAGAAGCGAACAGAAAGTGATGGAGCTGTTAATCAAGTCTGTGCAAGAGGTCTAATCAGGCAGCTTCAGTGAAAACACTTGTGTGGGTGACTACAGGTGTCTAAGGGTTTATTTCTCTAAGGTACCATCACCTCGTAAGAGTCATTACACCCTGTTTACAGGGGGAAAAAAAACAAACAAATAAACAAACAAAAAGCTTGTATTTCTGGGTTTTAACCAAGTTACCAAATCAGCTCAAATAAATCTGACAGAAAATAAAACTGTAAAATGCTAAATTAATATCTGACTGGGGGGTGTGATGTGCACCATGTTTGCTAATTTTTTGAGAGTTTTGACAACATTTCCCTTTTTTTGACAATGACAATGATGTATAGCTCTGCAATGACATGTTTTCTCATTCCCCTAGTTCCTTTACTGACACCACATTGCATGTTTCTTCTGCTGATATACAACAGCAGGACAAAACATGTCTTTTTTTTAATTACAAAAACCTTTCTCTGTTCAACAAAATAGAACCCTGATTCCAAAAAAAGCTGGGCAATCATGATACTATCACCTCTTACCAATGAACCTGTGGAATGTTCCAAACAGGAGTTTTTTTTTATTTGTTTTAGGTAAAACATTAAATATGATGTCTTTGAACTGTTTTCAATTGAGTATATGTCATAAAAGGATTAGCAAATGATCAGATTCTGTTTTATTTATGTTTTACACAGTGTCTCAACTTTTTGAGACATAAAACAAACTTCTATAGTTTATCAGTGTTTAATTTGTCTCAACATGAAGTGGTCACATGTAGCTATGACTGAAATAAGATATGGTCCATCAAGAAGTAAACATGACCATTGGACCAAGTTGTCAGAGCCAGTTTTTGGCACTCAAAAGTTTTCAGTATTTGTTGCTTTGGATACTTAGTCCTCTACAGGTATGGAGGTTCAATATCCAGCCATGGTTTTATATAAAGGTGTTGTCTAAGAATCTGTATCACTGCTGGGCTCCACATACTCATATCAATTCAACCTTACTGCCTGTGTGTCTGAGGAAAAGTGCCTTTGGTCCAGCCAGTAGGCTAACCTGATGTTATCGCTTCACTGCTAACAACATGGCTGGATGGGAAAAAATAAATATAACAGTTTTTATATCAAGTCAGCAAAGCACGCCTTTGGGTACATATGATACAACCGGTTTGGCCTCCATAATGTTCCATCACCAGGTGTTCTCCACAGTTATCCCTCCAGGTACCCTTAAAAAAAAAAAAAAGTGTTGTTTGTGCTGCTGCTCAGTGCACAAATCAGACTGCAGCTGACAGAGCAGGACAGCAGAATTCATGAACTAAACACAATTATTATGAACTAATGATTGTTTAAGATCATATAAAATAATGGAAAGGATTATTTATATGGACAAAAACATATAACTGATAATGAAGCCTCTTCATTTTCAGGTTCAAAGTTTCAGTCTTGACTTGGTGAACAACAGCTGAGAAAACAACCACACCATGTCCAATGAGAAGCTGCTCTCCTGCTGTCACTTATGGTTGTCATGGATTTTCAAATTTCCGTTTGTCTGAACATTTGAAAATAATTACTTTTTATCAGGGATAATAATCAATTATTAAAAATAAAATAAAATCAACTGCTTCACTTTAATTACTTTTGAATTTTTGTTCACTTCATACATACTGAGCAAGAGCTGATATTATTTTCTGCTAATGTCTTTGTCAGGACTAAGAACCAGAGTTAGGTTCCTTTTAAAGTAAAGAAAAGTGAAGAATTTTTATCTGAATGGTTTGAAGAAGATTCTAGAAATACCCTAAGCACAGCCATAAGTCTTGTTAGATGACTTTCTACCAGACAGTTATCTTTCAGAAAAGCTAATGCTTAGTGCTGATTCACATGAGCCTCCAGAACAGCTCCCGTACTCCCTGCCACAGCTTCTCCAAGTGTGCAGAATTGTACTGGAGGGATAAACAGCCTTCCTAAAACATACTCCTTCATTTGATGTTTTGATGGTGATGTTGGACATGTTGCTCCTGCTGGACTAAAGCTTATGATTCACACCATTTTCTGCTCATTACGGTAGTCAGTCAGCTCATGTGATCTGTGTGGAAGCGCCTGGCTTTATTATGTTTCTCATTTTTTTCCTAACATTTTCCCAAAACGTGCTCATTTTGAACTTGCAATATCTCAAATTTACCACAAGGGGATGGTAGAGGCCTGCGGAAAGTAACCAGTCCTGAGCAATGATCATGTGGAGGCAGACAATGATTCAGTGGGAGGACAGGGACAGAGTGTAGATCAATTGAAGCATCTATTATTGAAAATGTGAAAGCCTCCTCCTCTTACATGCTCCAGACTTAGACCAGTGCTTCAGCTATCATTTCATATCATTTCACAGGTTAGAATGATGCTCACCTTTCTTTAGAAATCCCACCAGTCCACCTGTAGAGTGCATTCTCGGCCTGCCTCTGTTGAATACGGCACATGGCACAAAGCCAGCATGCAGTACCTGATGTCAGAAGAATCACTATAATAATACCTCGAAACATGCTGGATTGAGCCACTTAGCCTTTCATTATCTTTGAATGACTTTTGTAAAGGAGTACTTCTTCACTAATTACTCTCTAATGTCTCGACTATCAATCTAGCTATCTCGAGCTCAGGTATCATACAGAAAATGTTGTTTTGTTACTTTGCATATTTCATCTGCTCAAACTTGAGGTCATACTGTGCTCACTTTCATTTCAGTTCTCTGCTGGATTCTTCAGTGCTGCGTCTTATTCCCTCACTCCCATGTCTTGCTTTAATTAATTCTCCTTAATATGTTCCTCAATAGGGAGTCAACTGTCTTTTAAAAGTCTGTTTAACCAATTTCAATTGGGATTTTCTTTGAGACAACAAAAAGTTAACAGACTGTGGTTAAAATCTGTAGCACCAAGAGGAGCTCAGCACAGCGGGCAGAATACACTAAGACACCATTTTCAGTTGCAAAGCAAACATCTCAGAGTTTGTGTGTAAAATGAAGTGCAATGGAAGGAAAACTGGGGATTATTCCGGATCCAGAGCTCTCATTCAGGTGGAGGTACACGGGATTCACCTGATACACGAATCTGTCAGGCACAAGATTATGATCCCAAAGCCAGCCGCTCCTCAGCACACCGTGGAAACTGCCAACGATACATCGAGGGCTTAAGAGTGTTCCTTGATTTGTGTCTCAGAGATATTCTTTACACAGAAAATTGTCAGCCATCCCACATCAAACCCCAACGAAGCTGCCTCTCTGACCTATGGCTCTCCACTGTGCTGAATCCAAAGTCTTTTTGGGACCACTTCCTTCAATGTTTGCATTTCATGGCTGAAACAGTTTGAGGGATGGAAAGAAGGAAGGGTGACCAAGACTACCCTGTTCAAAAGGTTCTTAGAGATGAGGCAAAGAAATTTGATTAACTTGATTTTGGACGACATAACTGATGTATCCTTTGCAGTATTTGGAATCCAGAACATTATGATGCCCTCATTGACAGGATGACTTCATTTGTCTATAAGTCTGTTTTATGGTTTGACAACACTACAGTTAGTGTTTGGAGTTTTGGACTAAAATAGGTATTTAAGGTTAGAAAAAGATCCCGATTTGGGTTAAAATCACTACTCTGTCAATGTAAGGGAACAACTGTCATCATGGTTGAAAGAAACCGGCGTTGACTGTTGGTGGAATTAAGAAATGCACTGCAGTCTCCTGTATTATTGTCTGCATGGACATATCATAACTTTTTAATCATCCTCATCATCAACATCATTCATTTGGAGTCATGTTTGTGTCCACCTGATGAATATTCACATTCTCATGTGAGCTCTATTTTGGTCTCCACAACTCCTGAGAAAAATATCTGGCTCTAAATGCTCCACTGTGTTCACCAGCTCGTATCTAGCCATGTCTGCCTGCTGCTTGGTGCTGAGCAGGTAGTGTAGCAGGTTTTTAGAACGTTTTTTCTGCCTGCCGCAGATGAATACGACGCTATGAGGGCAGTGAGAGTGAAATTAAACAGTGAGGTTGTGGGCAGGACAGCCTAACAATGAGCTGAAACTCACAAGCTCTGTAAAGCCGAGGGAAGCTGCTGATTCAGGGGATAATTCTCTGTAGATTCATCACTGTGAGCAACCCTTTTCACATTGTCATTTGATATATGTTATTATGAAAAGACTGATTATGGCCACTTAAGAGTTTGGGAGGTATTTTTTTTTCAATATTCCACTCTGAAGTTTGGAGATTTATAATTAGCATGCATATAAAGTTCATGTACAGCGTTTGGAATGACAATCTGCTTTTTGCCCTGTTTTTTGGAGGGACTTTTTCCTTATCTGAATTGAGGGTTCGAGGCTGTTGTATGTTGTAAAGATAGTTAAGTCCCTTGGGACAAATTTGTGATTAGTGATGTGGGGCTATACACAGAACATAAGATTGAGTCGAGATGAGGTTCTGCTCTGTAACAACGTTTTAGCAGTCTCCTTCAGGCTCATCTTTGTTCATACAGTCGCTGGATGTTTGCATGACGCACATCACGCTTTATCCCTCTTAACATTTCATGTATTCATCTGTCTTGCAACTCCTCATTCGAGCAAATCATACTTTTATATGATAATTAGGAGAGTTTATGTGTGTGGATGTGCGGCGCCAGCTTGCTGAGGTCAGTAAAGGGATGTAATAGAGAAACAGAAGCTTGATAATGGCTCAGCCTGAGACCTCCAGAGTCTGCAGCAGATTCCCCAGTCCACAGTCATCAGCATGCACCCCACGTGACACCTCCCTCTCTCTCAATCTTTCTCCCCCTCTCCTTTTTCTCCTCCCTCCTCTCCTGCTGTGTGTCTCCCTCTCTCTACTTCTCCTCTGGCTCAGTGGTGTGTTTCCAAGAGATAAGACCCTTGCTCATTTCACACATGAGCAGAGTGGAGTTGGGTAAGGCTCTCTGTGTGTATGTCTGTGTGTGTGTGTGTGTGTGTATTCATTGTGTGTATATATACCTGTGTTTGTGTCTGCATGTGTGTGTGGGTGAGTGCGTTTGAGTTTTCGCGTTAATGTATGCGTTGAAGGTTAGAGAAAAAGAGAGCAAGTACAGACTCTAAGTTTTCTCCACTTGCTGCTTCTTTACTTCAGCTTTTCAAGGTGTTGATTCGCCTAACCTCCAGAACTGTTTGACAGAGAGTGAAAGTAACACTAATTTTACTGTTAAACTCTCAATTTTCACTTCACTAAGTTTCGAATTCTAAACCAAATTATACACCATCATTTTCTACTGAAACATGCAAACATAACTTATCAAATATGTTGTTTTGAGAAACATACGTTGTAGTTGAAGTCTTTTGGCCAATCCTGCCTACAAAGAGGGACTGCCCAGACTGAGTCCAGTCCAGTAAGCTTTGATTGGACTCAGTGGAATACAAGAGCAACTCAAGCTGCATTTTAAATCAAGACTAAAACAAGATGAAGAGTTGACAGCTGGCTGTGTAGAGCTATACTGTGGCACAGAGATGCTTTGAGCAAAATGCTAACACACTATAGCACGTTAGCAGACTAACATTTGCTAATTAACACTAAACATGAACTACAGCTGAGGCTGATGGGAATTGTTTTTTAGGTTTTGCCTAAATTAAAAGTTTGACCTGATGATGGTGCTAAATGAACAGTCTGATGATCATCAAAATTATTACAATCTTCTGTGCCAAATGTCAAGGCAACCCATCCAACAGTTCACTCCCCTTCTAGACTTCTATAGACAGCCTGTTCTCACTCCCAACGCATCAAATGACATAGTATAAAGAGTGAGAAGGGTCCATGTGGAGGAGGTTGGGATGGTTGGATGGATCAAGCATAGTACTGTCACCCAAGAGACTGGGATTTGTGTCCTGTATGAAAGAAAAAGTGACAGTTAACTTCTTTTCTGATTTTTTTTTTTTTTTTGTATATTACTAATGTACATATTTTAAGCCAGACAATGGTATTTTAATGCAGTTTTGATGCCTAAACACACAAAAAAACAATTTTGGTGTGACCACTTTCCCACATTAACCACAAGTTTATTATTGTTCTCAGGAAGCTTTGTCTTAAAAGTGTAACTAGGCGTTGCCTAGAAAACTTGAATATTTTTTATTGCTTGGTTGAGCAAGAGCCCTGCAAAAGAAAAGTGACACTAAAAGGGTATCCAGTGCCTTAAATAGTGAGGACAAGGGCTTTTGACAAAGCATCCTTATGTGACAAGTTCGGAGTGAGAATGTGCTGCAACAACAGACTAGCATTGCCATCCCTAGAGACATACTGCTAGCATTGCTAAATGTCTCTCTCCCATCAGATGTTCATTATAGCTTTGGTAGACTTCTGATCTTGATCAAGGAATAGCAAATTGCAACACCATTTAATACAAATATTCTCAGTCAAGGATATGACTGTACCATCTGCATACAGATGGTACTCACAGAATTTGAGCTTATTACAAATGTTGTTCATTAAAACTATAAACAAGAGGAGTCAAAGAACATCTTTGTGGAACAACCTTCACATATAACATTACCGTATTTGTATTTAGTGCTAAGCAGCAAATGTTAGCATGTTAACACACTAAACAAGGATGGTGAACATGGTAAACAGCACACCTGTTTAATGACCAGTTAGCATTTTCATTTTGCGCAGCTAGCATCATGACATTAGCATTTAACTTTACCTAAAATAACTGCTTTGTGGCTGTAGACTCATCCTGTTTTCTATCTTCGATGTTGCTACAAAGATTGCCTATCACCAGGTGAGAATGTATTTTCATCATTATTCCTGTGACAAATTTTAAAGCAGTCCTGAATGGGAGCTAGTAAAACTCTGTGGTTCAGAAAACCATGTACTTTGTTGATATGGTTACCATTCAGCACTGCTAATAAATAAATCCTGTTATCCTGCTGTATTGAAAACAAAGAGCAGGCAGTTGCACTGAAGTTAAAATTCAGTGTTTGAACAACAGTTTTTGAACAACAATGGAAGCTCCATGTAAGGTTTGTGCAGGTAATTCACAGCTTCTTTTTTGTGAGTTTTTTTTTTTTTTTTTTGGAGGTAAAGACCATTAATTAGTAAACAGCACCACTACCAGAGGTTTAATTCACACAAATTTAGGGAATAAACAACATCTCTCTGCTGTAATTTGTTTCCAGCAAGCCCTTAAACAATGCTTTCCTCACTTGCATTTATCTGTTCCATTGCTTCCTGTGTGACTCACAGTAATAGTGAAAAATGACTTACCTCGCAGTTAACTGGTCTCACCAGGGACGGCGAGAGGACACAGGAAGACGACACATGAACAGAGTTATCCATGCAAATACGAGCTAATGAAGAGTTTGCTTCATCCTCAGAGGAATCCCTTTGTCTCTGCTACTCAAGCTTCTCTGAGAGTAGTTTGGCGTAAGGACAGTGTTCACAGCAGTGTTCATTTGCCCAGACAGTCGAGTCCTTGGGGAGCAAAGAGGAGGCGTCACTGCAGAGGAGCTCTCGGACAGATTTCAGCGGTCCGCTTGGCCTGTGCTATAGTTTGCTGTCTCATGCTTGGCACACCTGTATTGGGCCACATCGACCCTCACTGTCAAAGCTGGCAGAGGTGTTTGGAAAATGCCTGTCTTATGCGCTAGCATCTGGTAGCTTCATTTATTTTCAACTTTTGTGGATCAAGCATGTGTGTTATGTTATACAATATGCTTTGCATCCTTTCTTGAATTTTAAATTGTGGCTATCTTTTAAAACACTATCATCTAATTAACAGTATCAACTACTAATTAATATGGTAAATTGCATTGAAGGCTGGATTACCAATAGCGGCAAAGTGTACATCTGCCCCAGAGCACCAGACCAACAGAGGCCCCGAAGGCTCCAGATTCTGTGTGGTAAGTAGTACATGCAATTATATATATTATATTTACTTCCAAATTTGTTTGGTAATACACCAGACTTTCAAAAGAGACCAGAAATGTTAAGGGACTGACAGACTTTCTTGTGAAGCAGTGGTACACACACTTTTAGGATTGTGACTCATTTAAACCAAAGCTAAGTCTACTTGTGAATCCTTATCACCAGTTGCATATTCCACTGGCTGTGTCATTTTAACTTATTTATTAGAGTTATTTCACGAGTCCCGAGGAAGTAAAATTTTCCAGTATCCAAAAAAAAAGGTCTGAAAAAAATAAACATAAGATGATGTGTCAGAATTTTTTTTCTTTCCTCTAGTGTCTTCATCATGTAACCCTCAAATTCAGTCATGACCCCCACTGAACCACTGTTAGAGAGGACCCTGAGTCAAAATCTTATTTTGAGACCTTTAATATCTCAGTTGATACTATGTCTAAATGCCTCAGTGAGTACAGGTATTCCAGAATAAAAGAATAAAAAGATAAAAACCTGTACAAAGAGAGAAGTGTGGGATCAATAGGTGCCCATAGCTCACTTTTGCCCCAGCCCTCCAAAGAGGTTAATCTGACCCTGTTCTTATTCATGCATTGCAAATTTAAGTGAAATCATTTTAGATAGGAGCTTTCTTTAGATTGAACAAGCAAATGTGGGTGTCAGTGCATTAAGTGATTTTCACTTGATAAGACTTGTTAAAGGAAGTTCGGATGTCCAGATACTAGAAGTCTTAAAATGAGACCACATTACTTAAGTACTTACTTAAGTAAGATTGTGATCCTTATTTGTAGACAACACAATTTCTGTATAGGCAATGCCTCTACAGAACCTTACCCAACCAGGTTTGGAAAGTCTTCAAGTTGGGAGACAGCTGATTGCTGTTGGCCACCTCTACAGCTCTAGCCATGACAATGTCAATTAGTGGGTCTGTCTGTTTGATCTAGATTGAAATATGTCATCAATTATTGGTTTGCCAGTGGTCCCTTGACTCCCCTCCAGCACCACCAAAAGGTTTACCTTTTTGATTTTGAGTGAAATGTTTTGCCATATATAGGATGGATTTGGTACAGATATTCATGGTTCCTAGAGGATGAATCTCAGTTATTCTCGCAATCCCCTGACTTTTCCTATTTTCATCATCAGAGAAGGGTGTTAGGTCTAATGACTAAGAGGTTTGTATTGTACTGAATGGGATGTAAACTACATGAGGCACTATTCTTATCAATGGAATAGGAGATTTAAAAAAAAAAAAAAAAAAAAAGAACTCGAACAACATACCTTGACCTTGACATGAGAGTTTAGCTAACAGACTAAAACCTAAGTAAGATATTTTTGTCTTGAAACCTCAGAGCTCAAAATAAGTAACCCCATATAAGACATATAAAACATAACCCCAAATAAGATAAGATTGTTAATTAAGACAAGCCAGTTTATTCTCAAAAGTTTATTCTCTTTTTTTTTTTTTTTCAAAAAAACTAAATCTAAATATATGGTTATCTCCCTTCCTTAGAAATAGAATTTGCAGTGTGTTTTTAGTGGACTTTTTAAGAAAAACCTGACAGCAATAAAAATACTAAAAAAAAAACAAAAACAAAAAACTAGCAACATTCAAAGGGCACAAATATATCTTCCCACCATATATCATGCAGCTAGAACATAAAATTAACAATTTCTTGAGGATGAATAATCATATAATAAAGTGGAAAAAGAATGATGAATACTTGGAATAAAGAAAAAGTTTTTTTCTTGCCAACACTGACTAAAATAGCATAGTATAGTAAGAGACAGTAAAATATAGTTGCAGATCTGCATGTTCTCATCATGCATTGTTATGATATTCTATAGCACAAGACTGGATTATATGTGAATTTGCTTTGGTTCCATTTTTTCAGCAGATGGATAAAATAATCCATATGGAAAGCATACACTGAGGTGATCATCCAAATATAGGAATTAGGTAAAGGAAAATGACGGTTAAAGAAAGTCTAAATTTAACCAAGTAAAGTAAAAAGATACAGTAGTACTGCTTCCAGTCCCAGTACATCCCTATAGGTTAATGCCTGTAGATAATGCAGTGTTGCCCAGACTCTGAACCCTGTACTTAGGTAACACAGAAGCTCAGCTTGGCAAACCTTATTTCTTTAAGCACACATCAAGTCTGAAGCCAATTTGTATGCAACTTAAATGCGATCTGAGTGTGAGCTTCAAACTTGAGCTGCCCATCCTAGTCAAAGCAGGTAGAGTCGTCACTGGTGGGTGGACCGCAGGTCTCACTGAGCGTCTGACACTTTCCTGACAAACATAAACTTCTCTTGCTCAGGGGTGAAGCAAAATATAGCAATCCAATCTTGGGTTATATTGAGATGTTCGAATGTACTTATTACAAGACTACCACACTGAGGCCTGTCTCCTCCTGCTTGGGAGGAGGAGTATAGTACATATCAGTGCAATCATACACCCACGGTGAGTTATATTAAACCTATGTGGTTAGTGTCAAATAATACTTTTCAGCAGCTCTGTGCCAACTCTTAATGCTGCCTCTTCTCCTGAGAGGATATAATCTTAGCCTACCATTTGGTAATTATGTCACTTATATGAAAATTATGCAATAAATCATAATGACTTGACATAAAAACCTCACTGTATATTCCACACGTTGGAGGATAATTATAGTTATTCCAAACTGGTGTCAATTTTCAGAGTTTTCCTTCTCTTTTCTAGGTTTTGCGTAAGTATTTGTTGATCTTGTTAAAAGGACATATTTGCTTTTAGGTGTAACTGCAAGCGTGTTGGAGTGAACCACGACCAGTAAAGACATTGCTTCAAACTGTAGAGAGAAAGTGCCAAAATACTGAATACAGTGTGTAGGTTTAATGCATTTTTGTAAGCTGCTTGTGCAATATAATATAAATATTAATATCAATTTTAAAATGAATGTTAGTTTGCATTTTATTTATGTCTGTGGTTTCTTTAAGGAAAATTGTACTTAAGTTCAACTTGGTGTATTCCATAAATGTGGCTATTGTGAGTCTATGGGTTGTGCTAACTTTCCACTCTACCTCTGATTTGAGAAGATTCATGGAAACAAGGTTTTCTAAGAAATGTTATGTTTCGGGAATCATTTCAAACTCTTGTGTCTGAGTCTGAACCAAAGTAAACACTGAGCAGCTGTGTATAACCATGCTGGTTAGGGATCTACATCCAGGGCAAGTTGCCGGCTGTCTTGTCAACCATGAGTTGTGGAGATTATCTTGGTTAAAATTTGTAATATTATTGACCTTTCTTTGCCACTGAGCTACTGAGCTGATTGTCTTCATTGATGCAGAACATAGCTGAAGAGCTGCTGGAAGTCTGTGGTGGCAACTCCAGGAGAGAACTATTGGGTGATCCAGCAGTACAAAAAGATACTGTCACCACATCATCACTGCAATATTCTATTATAAACCGCAGAATAGCTGTGGGCAATGCACTAATCTGTTGTATGCCCAGCAAAGGGAGATGAGAAAACACAAATATAGCTTTAATTGAGCCCTCTAAACTGCAGATGTAAGTGCTTAAAACTTGCAATTTTCCTCTCTATACAAATGGGAGGGCTGAGCTCATTACAGTTTCCTCCAAGATAAGCTGTGGGCTGCTTATGAAATTATATATTTTGAGGTTCAACTAATTCCATATCGCTGAGGGAGTGCATACATACATAAGCGATTGAACAAAATATTAACAGCAGATCTCTAACAGCTGGCCTTTGGCTCCATGTTGAGATTTGTTCTGATAATTTACAGAACAACCAATAAAGACTAATGAAAATGAATTAGCACTATTTGATATAATGAGATGTAGTGACATGACATGCATCACATCTGTGATGATGGACCTCTCAGTATTTAGGCATCTTTTCGTTTGAGACTTCAATTTTCATTCACCTGAGCTGAGACACCGTGATGATGCCCATGAACTGCACAAATATAAACACAGGAGAGAAACATAAAGACATGCTTTTACAGATTTTGTCTTTGTTTTCAGGCATTTTCTTTTTGAGAATTTCCCAATATGCATCACTGAGGCATCACCATTAACAGAACTGTAGTAATGGGGGCTGAAAGGATATAATTAGAGTGGCAGAATATGAATTACTGACTCATAAATCATGTTTGTGGGCAGGCAATAATGCATACTAGTGAGGTGCCAACAAACAATGGTCTAATTACCCGCCAATTACCTGGCTAATAATGCTTTTCTAGGGCCAGTCTGTTGACCTGCCGCTAAGATGATGCTCACCACAATGAATCTGGAGGACAGCCAATATCCAGAGGCTTAGACTGCCTTGAAGAATATAACCAGTCTTTCTGAAATCATTGCATTGCTTTTTATGACAGAGCAGCTCAATGTGATGTAATTTTTTTAAAAACCATTACCTCCAAGCCATACAGAGCCCCAAAGATCATGTATTACAATGATGGGACTGTATTTATTTCAAACTTGAGCATCTGTTATTGGTCAGATGTTGTAGCATCAAAATTTCTAGTGTACAAGGTGAAGACACACTATGCACCCATTTCATTTCTGTATTTAAGTAAAATTTTGAGGCGCTTGTACTTTTTTGGAGTTTTGTACAGTATACTCCAGTGCAGTTCAGAGGCAAGAAGTGTTCATTTGTCACTTCATTTATTTGGCAGATATACATAAAACCAACAGCTGCAAGACTAAAATGCTGCTTACATGTCAGTGCATCATCAATACTATACAAATGGTATAAGAGATAATTATGTAACACTTCTGCTGCATGAAGAGTACTTCAGCTTTTGATACTTTCAGGAAATGTAGCTGATAATGCTTCTGTACCTTTACTTGAGTAAAGATTAAACTGCAGAACTTTTACTTGTAATGGTGATGTTTGACACTGTAATATTGTAGCTATACACATACGGTACACTGGGGATGGAGTATGGTACCACCTCAAGGAGGTGGACTTTTGATACCTGCCATGCCGTCTTTCTTGTGTGCTTGTCTGTTATTTCAAATCTATTATAAAATCCAAATGAAAAAACAACACAGCGTGGGACTGCTAGGTGCTTTCCATTCTTCTAATTATGCTTCCTCCTGTCTTGGCTCCTCCATCCGTTGCCCCATGATCTGGAATTGATTGGGGTCTGCCATTAGGGAAGATGTTTCAATCTCTAAAATGCGTCTTGGAGGAGATGAGGAGAGAAGAGGCCCCAGTTTGAGATCAGAGCGAAGAACCACAGGCAGCAACACCCCTTTGATCGGAAGATTATGATTAATCATCTGATCTGATGGAAGCGTGAAGCAAGTGGCTGGGCTGTTGTGCAAACAGCTTTACTGTGATCTTGATAATATTCCATGATTTGTAATACCGATGGCTTCTCTAAAATGATTTATTCACCAAAATTTTACATTTGTAGAATCTGTATCATGAATGAATCATGAAAACTTTGTCTGCTTCTCTTTATAAGCCAAAGGGTTTTCTGTTCTTTTCTTTCTTAATTTCCATTTCAAGTACATCTTGGCTGATCCTGGAAAAATACACAGCTCTGAGAGGAACTGAGATGGGAAGTGAGGAGCCATGATAGGCAAATCGAAAGCACCGCGGGACAGGACAGTCAGAGGAGTTGAGTCCATGTTAGGCTGGTAGGTGTGGACATATCACTGCAGCGTTTCCCTGGATTTCATCCAAAACCGACACCTATTTAATGTTACTATTTTAATCACTACCTCATGCTATGGAAGAGATTATCCACTTGGCATTCAAAGCCTTGTCACCCATGTACCCCATGGTGATCCCTACACTGTCCAGCTGCTGCCTTTACTGACACAAGAATCAACTACTCAGTGTTTCATTTTTGTGTTTTTGCTTAATATGCAATATTGGCTATATAGCACACTTTACATTTTGGTGTAGTGTTTTTCTTTTGATACATGTCATGTAATTGAATCTGTTTTGGGGCTGGAGAGAATGTTATCTACTGGGAGTACACATCTTAGTGATGTGTCTGTTTCTTTAAACCCTGTCTGCCCTGCCCTCCAAGAAGAAGGTGAAAAGACTATTCCTCACCTGAGTTTAATTACATTAAAATCTGCTTTTGCTGTGCTATTATAATATTTTATCAACATGTTTCCTCCGTTTTGACACCACCAATCACATCCATGCCACTTTCTCCCTGCCAATGACTGACCAGCCTGTGCTCGCCTGATCCCGCCCCTCGGCCGTCCCCTATGGCCAGAGGAAAAACTGCCTGCTTATTAATTCGTTTTTTAATTGAATTTCTCCCACCATTTCTCCGCTTAGTTAATCCCTGCACTGGCCTGTAGGCAGATGATTGGCGTGTAATTACCGGCTGCTGGCATGTGTGCTTTCTCTGGGCTTCTCTTCTCATTCTGCTCACCGCTAAAGCAGCAAAGTCTTTTTGTTGATCTATCTCTCCTCTCTGCTCTGCACCTCTTTCTCTCCTCCCGTCTGCTTCCTATCTTCTCTCTCCTATCTCCTCCCCGTTCCTGGCGCTCCAGCTCTCTCTGTTCTTCCTTCTCACTCTGTCCATATATCTGAGGAAACATCACTTCCCAGGGGGAATTTAAAGAGTGGGAGTTGTGCAGAGAGAGAGAGAGAGAGAGAGAAACGAAACGCTGTCTATTTTCTTTTTAGGATCAAGAGAAAAGGAATGGGGCCCTTTTTCCATTTTGTAATCATTTTCTGTGCTGGTCTATCGAGCATGGCATCAGTCTGAGCAGGGGCCAAGTTAAGCTTCTCCATTCTTTGAGGACACATGTTAATAAAACAGCCAGCAGATAACAGTAATTACCTCTCAGTGGCTTCTGCTCCTCACTGGGGACACACTGTGAGAGAGAGGTCTGCCTCTTCTTCAGCCTGTACATCCAAAAGATTAATTCAGTTTTTAATTAGAGCATACCCCGACTGATACACCAAATGTAGCCTTCGCACCATCCTCCTCAGTCCTTTCCTCCTCTGCTTCCCTGCCTCTCTGTCATCGCTGTATTAGCATAAGTAATTAGAGATTCCTATTTGCCTGCATGGTCTCGCAGTTTAAATTGAACGTGTTGATCTCTTTTGATTCTTCTGTAGTTTGAGGCTGCCTGTCTTGTACAATTAAGATAACGTGCAGGGAGGGTGGTTGATGGTGGGGGGTTGGAAGCCTGCAACCCCGCTCTTAAAGCGTTATCTCTATTTTGTTGTAAACTCTCCAGAGCTCTGTGGAGATTTAAGAGGTGAGGAGTGGAGCTTATGCATACTGAGGCTTGAGGGCCAGCCGCCTCACTGCAAGATGAATGTTCTGGAGCTACCAGGCTTGTGTTATTTCATTGATTCACTTCAGACTGAATTTACAAGAGGAAAAAAGAGAGATCTGCACTGACTTCATCTGAAAAATGATGCGTCTTTGAATAAAGGCAGATGTGCAGACATCGACTCATTGTGTAAAACTAGTATTTGAATCCCAGTCCAACAGCATTATCATCATTTTGTGGTAAGTGCCCTATTGTAACTGCCAGAATTCAGCCCCCTTAAGTCTCTCATTAGAGCACACCCACTTTACCCACACATATAGGTGATAAAGGATTCATGCATTATGAAATGAAATGAAATGCTAATTCAGAATGAGGATCATTGAGGCCACTTACTGCCAGGGACACTTAATGTAGGCACCTCTTTTGCATCAGTGACACAAGACTGGGGATTAAAGCAATAGTTTGACATTTTAGGAAATACACTTACTCCATTTCTTGATATGGGTTAGAAGAGAAGATCAATATCACTCTCATGTAAATGTAAATTTAAAGCTACAGCCAGCAGCCTCTTAGCTTAGCATAAAGCTTAGCATGAAGACTGCAAACAGAGAAACAGCTAGCCTGGCTCTGTGTGATGGTAACAAAATCAAAACATGTAAAAACACAAGAGATACGAGCTGTCAACTAGTGAGCTTTACAGGATCTGGAAGGCTGATTTTGTTACCTTTGTCACAAAATGTTTGTATCCATTGCCCTGGGGAGTCTATGGCTCCGCTCTGAATGAAGCCGTTTTATCTCCTGTTTCACTTAACAGAAGAGTTACTCTAAAAAAGGACATGTGCATCGTTACTGTTTCAGACCTTCACTTTAACTTTAAAACCACCGCTATGAGCAGGTAGAGATGACATGAAACAACAGCTAATACAGATATACAAGGTGTGCCTTGTATTTCTCACAAGGTGTGAGCTCATTAGTCAGATGATATCACAAGCTTAAACTGCTTGTAAGATTAAATATCGGCACATGTCAACAGCCAGTGCTCTCAACATGATGTAAATAGCTTCAATTCCTTAGATGCGCTTTTTTTTTTTTTTTCACATACAGACTCAACGTGCTTTAAAATTCTTGCTTCAGTAATAATTATTATAATACAAGAACTAGCAAGGCAGAACAGGCTACAGCAAGAGGAGAATTAAGCACACAATATAAAATCAGTCAGCTCTATAGCCAGAACAATCCCCATACAAGACCCATCAAAGACAAATCTGGAAAAATCAGAGAAGGAACAAAAGGTATGATGGCCTCCAAGGTGCTGACTGATCTTTTCTCCAAGAAAGACAAAACATTACCAGGAAGTTGGATTCAAGACCTCATTGTTAAAGTGCCAAAGAAGGGGAACCTCATGGACTCCAAAAGCTGGTAAGATGTAACACTCCGATTGATCCTCTGCAAAATCTTCTGCAAGATCCTCCTGACAAGGATTGACAATGCTTTGGATGAAAAACTCAGACAAGAGCAAGCTGGGTTCTGTAGTGGAAGAGGATGTATTGATCAGATCTTTGCCCTATGACACATCCTTGAACACAGCCTGGACTGGAATGTGCCTCTTTGCACCAACTTCATTGACTTCAAGCGAGCATTCAGTTGTGTTTACAATGAGAGTCTATGGAAGATCATTGGAGCCTATGGAATAACTGCCAAGAGTATGCATCTTATTGACAAGTTCTGTGAACATTTTGAGTGCAGCGTGATCCTTGGTAGCTCTAAAGGGAAGTCAGGCCTTGTGAAAAGCAGGGCTTCCACTTCTCTTTGTCAGCTTAACTGACTGGATCATGCATCAAACAACATCTAACTGTTCCAGCAGATGCTCTTGTCTTCATTCTGATGACTTGACTCTTCTTTCATCCAACCACAGCCACCTTCAACAAAAATCAGATAGACTGAGCATGTGCAGACTGGTCTCCCTATAAACATTAAGAAAACCCAGGTCATGTGTGTAAAACCGCCATCATCATGTCCAATCAAAGGTTGGACGTCAAATTTACAACTTCGAGACAAGGATCATCACCCAATAGTAATATTATCAATAATTTTTAGTAACAGAACCTTTCGTTCTTTCTGTAGGTGTTATACCAAACTGTCACTGTGTGCACTCTTAAACACGATGAATAACTAGATGTGTGTGTAGAGTTGTTGAGCCAAGTACCAACCTGCTCCACTGTCTGTGTCTCACTCACGGGACAAAAAATGAAAGGGTGCCAGAAGCCTGCCTCAGCTATGCCTAATGCACAGATGCCTGTGTTGTAAGGTACTCTTGTGTGACATCTGTTAAGAATTTCTCCTCGAGACAAGTTCTGCGTAAGTGCTGCCAAGCCAGTGTAGCAGTGATCAGCTTTACTACAATGTCTACTGTCAGATGACTTTGCACTACAAACAATTGGTACTTTAAGAGATCAAAAGGTTCAAAATCAATGCAGTGACCCCTTCCTCTACACACAGTGTGGAAGAACACATTGGTCCCTGTGGCGCTGTTAGAAGCTGTGTCTCCATCTCTCATCTACTATGACTCTACTTAGCGTGAATTATGTTGTCATGACTAGAACAGCAGGACTCATCACTGAGAGATTACTTTGCGTTTCATGCAGATGGGTCTCTTGCAGGAGTGTGTGAGAGGGATGCTTATTAAATCTGCCCGAATGGGCAAGCAGGAAGGCAGAATAAGACACTTTTTGAATGGCTGTTCTGACAACATCATTTGCATTCTGTAATTAACTGTCTCTGTTAACCCCCTCTCCCTCCACCTCCAAAAAGAAAATGCACACACACACACACACACACACACACACACACACACACACTGAACTGGGGTCACTGGTGAACATTTCTCCTCATGTGAATTAGCTCTGTGTTGCTGTGGTGACGGGTCTTTATCACAGCCAACACAGTGAGTATGGGGGGGGGGGCACGGGGGGGCACATCTGACGTCTGACAGAGGTGGGTTTAGTTTGCATGAGTGAGACGGAGAAAGGAAGACAAACACTGAGAGCAAATAATGACTTTGGAAAATATATTTCAGTCTGTCTTGCAGGTCTCTGACTTAAGAGATGAATCCAGTTTATTCCAGTTAATTGCAACTTGTGGTTCACAGTTTGCACCACCTCTGCAAGCCAACAGCAGAGATCTGGGAGCATGGTAACATCCCTCAAATGAAGTCCAACTGGACAAGTAACGCAAGCAGTCAGATGATGAGACAGCTCATTAACTATGACAAACTTATTTGAAAGAAAAAGCTACTGTGAATGTAACCGTCCATCACAGGTTCCAGCTCCCTGGTTCAACTTTGACCCTCCATACTTGTTATTGCTGTGGATGTGCACAGTTTTCCCGTGCAATGTGGAGTTATGACTTACATTTTGGGTACACTTTTAATTTTATTTCCAACTGAAGTGGTTTAGATCATGTAGATGAACTGTTACTTTAATTACAACCTCAACAATTACTTTGCTGAGTTCAATGTTAGCATAATTTATGCAATGATTTACTAAACTACAAAATCAAGTGAGATTAAGATCTGATTATACTTCTGTTTGTACTGGCTTTCTGCTGAAAACCTGATATGGCTGTCTCCCTGTCCTGCAGTAATGAGGGGAGCCTCGAGAGATCATTACGACTAGCAAGATGAGGGTCACATGGCTGAGGGAGGCATCCAAAATAGCACTGCTATAATGGCCACCTGACCGCAATTGGCTGTGGGAATTGATATTAAGAATTATTAACAGTGTACGGGTCACCACTGGCTGTAGTATTTCATGAAAACATTTAAAATGGTACAATGTGCCATGACTGAAAATAAAACAAAATAGTAATTTCACTGAATAAACGTGGAGTTGGAGGTGTTCTCTGCTCATTATCAGATGTTTCCTTGTCCAGTCTTTTGCTGTGCACCTTGCACATTGAAAGAAAATTCAGCGAGTATAATTGTAACACAGGAATTCTATGTTCGAAATGTATGCTGCATGTTGACAGGATCATTTTTCAAGAAGTTATAATATATTTGCATTTTCATGAAGGGTATATTGTAACATAATATACTGATTGCAGTTTGGTTAGCCACTAGATTTTACTCAGCCTCAGTTTGTTTCTCTTATAATCATTGCTTTTAGAGGAAGGTTGCTTATTATTCCACTTAAACCTGCAGTGCAGAACTTCTGCATATAAATGACTGTCTGTTACATTCAAACTCTTGCCAAATGAGTTCACACAATGCTGATTAAGCCAATAACTACCAGGTAAATCTCTCTGTATTTTGCAGTATGGCAGAATTTTGAAATCTGGTGTCTTTGGTGACATTCCCATACTGGTGCACCACCAGTGATGCATTTTATGTCAGCCAGCATTGATTGGTTTACCAGAGCTGTAGTGGGGGCAACCACAGCCATGGAGAAGGCTATAGCAACCAGGAGTATAGTGGAGCCTATGGCCATAAGCATGTTGAAGGTGTTTGTGTAATTACTGTCACTGCCAGAGGGGGGAGACAAGCGTTCCATACTGCAGGTTTAAATCAGTCCTGTGAGAGTCTCTCCAGTAGTGAGAGACATCATCGTAGAAAACTTGTGTGAACTTGGAAGGATTGTACATATATCTGTTTTTGCAAAAGAACTTTTCTTCTATGTCTCCTTTTTATATGTGAGACCCGAATTTCCTCTATGGGGGAATAATAAAGTGTTACCTTATCAAATTTAGAAATCAACTTGAAATACTACTTTTAATTTTATAGGTCTGAAGCAGAATGACCAATCAAATCAACAACAGAATGAGCCTGATGTCACATGAAACACACACTGATTTCTATAAATGTATGAAATAAATGCCATATTTTGATCACTATATTTACAAAACATTTTGGGATGTGTTGACTCAACCATAGCTGATTTCAGTGAGGGATGCCATGATCAAGCCTGAGTATGGTTATATAAATTATATAAACCCAACACTAGTTTCACTGATATTCCCTGGAATTCACAACCAATAAATAGGACTTAGGGAAATCAATACAAATAGAAGTATTTGTTTTTGCAAATGTCCTCTTCGTTCTTTCTGCCACAACTGATGTTCATGCAAATTTTCATGATGGTTATTATCTGAGCAATGCTTTTAGAATGAACAATTGGTGAATTTTTCTTTTTAATACACATTGCATCATCCGCTATGCAGCAATCTCCTCTGTAGTTAAGGCACAGACAGTGCCAGTGTCTGCATAGATTCTGAATTCTGATCTGACTGGTATTCAGTAATTCAGTATAATTTTGTAGAAGTCGTTGACATCAGTAAAAGCCTCCAGGAGACCCTCGTCCACAGCTGTCAGCTCAGAGGTTTTGCAGCAGCCGAGCTGCAGAACTTTGTTCTGGTGTTACTACAGACTTAGAAAAAACCAAAGGAGGACAGTCAGAGTCTACTTTTGCAACTAATCACAGCAGAAGCCAAATAGGCCTTAAATAGGCTCCCAGGCAGAGACCTGCACATACAGATAATGTTCACCAATTGTATCACTTACAGTCATGGAAAAAATTATCAGACCACCCTTGTTTTCTTCAATTTCTTGTTCATTTTAATGCCTGATACTACTAAAGGTATATTACCTGAAGAATACAATGAACACGACAAAAAATGCAGCTGATTCCATAATACTTTATGTCCTATTTGACATGCTTAAGCTTAATTGTATTCCCAGGGTATATAAGAGGCCATTTCATGTCATAAGCAGCACTGCACATGCAAAGGCCTAGAGTGGTTTCCTGCTTACATTCAAGCCGTAGCACAACTCAGAAGTTGTCAGCTCTCACATAATGCCTAAAACAATAGAATTATATAAAGCCACAAAGGCAGCCATCTTGGCACTGCTGAAAATTGGCATGAGTGACAAACAGGTAGCCAAAAAACTAAAGATCTCCAAGACAGCCGTTCAGTACACCAAGAAAAAGCAAGCCGAACATGGTACTACCAAATTGCTAGCTGGTCGAGGCAGGAAACATCTTTCTACCCCACGAGAGGACCGTGCACTCATTCGTTCCTGTGTCAGGAATCGTCGTCAGACCTCCAGGGACCTTAAAAATGAGTGGGCACTGTTGAGACATGTGACTTGTTCAGCAAGGACAGTTCGAAACCGACTTCTTGAAGCTGGTCTGAAGTCACACAGGGCACAGAAGAAGGAAGGTCCGGTTACTCTTTGCTAGAGATCACAAGGATTGGACTGTTGATGATTGGGCTAAGGTTCTCTTCAGTGATGAATCCAATTTTGAGTTGATGCCCACTCCAGCCAACTTACTGGTTAGGAGGAAGCCTGGAGAAGCCTACAAACTAGACTGTCTTGCCCCTACAGTAAAACATGGGGGTGGATCGGTGATGATCTGGGGTTGATTCCGTATGGGTGGAACAGGGCAAATGCAATTGTGTGAAGGGCGAATGAACCAGAACTGGAAAACAGTCTTCTTCCATCAGCTGATAAACTCTTTCCTGCCTCGAGTGACTGGATTTTCCAACAAGACAATGCCCCCTGCCACACGGTTCAGTTAAAGCCTGGATGGAGCAACCAGAACATTCGAACCATGCCTTGGCCTGCTCAATCACCAGATCTAAATCCAATTGAAAACCTGTGGAACATCATCAAACTCAAAATGGAGAACCACAAGCCCAAAAACAAAGCAAATTTGTTTGAATTTTTGCAACAGGAATGGGCTGCTGTGACAGCAGAACAATGTCGGAAGCTGGTGGAGAGCATGCCAAGACGCATGGCTGCAGTCATCAAAAACAATGGTTATGCACTCAAGTACTAACTCTTGTGTGTATCATGTGACTAACAGACAGAAAAGAAAACATGGAATGCCTAAAAGCACTGTTTTTGGCAGTACAATGCCATAGCTATTAATATAAGAACTTAAGTGATTTTGGTTACTATCAAGAAAACCACAGAAAATGGCTAGATATCAGCTCTTAAATTAAACTCTTATGAGCTATTTTTGTTGTTATCATTATATTTGTCCAAACAAATGTACCTTTAGTTGTACCAGGCATTAAAATGAACAAGAAATTGAAGAAAACAAGGGTGGTCTAATATTTTTTTCCATGACTGTATACTCAGCGGAGCCACATATTTAGTGTTGCCAGTGATCCAAGATATCCAAGGTTTTTTTCAGTGATGTTGATCACATGGCAAAAGTCCTTTTCTCTATGTTTCAATTTGAAAATGTAGTTAAAGTGGAAATGTCACTGCATTGTCAGTTGCGGAACCCATCAGCTATTGTCTGATGACTTATTGTCAGAAATGTCAGAATAATAGCAGAGAGAATGATTTATTTCAGATTTTCTTTCTTTCATTACATCGTCAATGGGTCAGAAGTTTACACATGCTTAGTTAATATTTGGTAGCATTGCCTTTAAATTGTTTAGCATGGGTCAAATGTTTCAGGTAGCCTTCCACAAGCTCTTGCTGGACTTTTGGTTCCAGAACTACAGTAACTGAGCCAGGTATGGGGTGGCAAGGCATTTTTCAGAGGTGCCAAGCTGGTAGATAAGCCCCATCAGAATTGTAAATGAAGCATAGTGAACTGTGAAAGAGTTGTGTGACATGTTTCAATCGTAAAGATCTTCCACAGCTATTAACAACCAAAAGAAATGAGGAAATGTATGAAAATAGGATGCATAGAATCTTCAGAGATTCAGCATTAAAGAACTATCCTGTCAACTGTCTTAAACAACCTGCTTTTAGCGTATTTGGTGTTTGTTCATTTGCAGAGTTTAACATACAATTCATTGTTGAGTTTTTTTTTTTTTTTTTTCAAATCAAAGTGAAACACACTGTGAGGTCATTTTACTGTATTTCATTTCAAATTTTCAGGAAAGTTCTCATTCAGGAAGTGACAATCACATTTGTTCTTGGCCACAAAAATTGTATGAACTTGATGGTCGCACATCTCTGTACGTCACAATTACAAGAAATTCAAGAAATTAAGTAAAAATGAAATTACGATTAAGAATATGATAAATAAGGCTGAAATGATAAGATATTAGTTCAAAATTCTGAAATAGTAAGTCTAAATTATTTTGACTTGACATCATTTTTTGACTGTCAGCTCTTTCCATCTTTGGTGTCATTTAACCTGCATTGGTTGAACTTTACTGAGCATCATTTAAATCTCTCTCTGTTTTTTTTTTTTATTTTCTCTTCTCAGCTGTTCAGGAACAGCACAGCAGTCTGGAGTTGTATTTAAAAAAGCTGTATGCTGAATGTGTGTGTGTGTGTGTGTGTAGTCTGGCAGTGTGCACGACCCTGGCGATCGATCAGCACCGGTCAGAGAGCTTAACAGCAACGGCAGGTTGGGGTGCAAATGAAAACTGGGCCAGTGGGCCATTAAACAGCGTCCAGAGGAGTGTCTCCATGTAATGGCTATTGAACAGGCTGCTCCAAACGAGAGGTAATCAAAGCCGAGTGTAATTACACACTCCTCTGTGCTTTTCCAAAGCCAGGCCATTGTGCCTTGAGCTCTCCACATCTAATGACACAGGTAAAGGATCAAGCGGAGCTGAGGATGAAAAGTGGCAGAGCAGGGATGCAATTATGTACCAATTGCAAGGTGGTGTTCGCAATTTAGCCTCATGACAAGGGCAAGAATGATAAATGCAAAAAAGAAAAGACCAATACCAGTAAGACTTGAGGAGGAGCACACACAGCATGAACCAATACATGTAATCTGCATTTTAACACTCAGGGCCTGTTGCCATTGTAGAAGTGATGAAGAGGAATTCTTTCTTTGAAAAGCCGTCAATGATTTGCTGTCTTTGGTCAGCCATCCAGGGAATGATTACTTCTAATGCACATACAGTAAATTTCTGCGCTGTGTTATATTTGGGCAATCAAACAGACAGAGAAGAAGGAAAAATTAAAATGTTTTGACCTTCTGAATTCGATTCTCAGGCTGGTAAAACTCATTCAGCACATTCAAATGTTTTACAGACTCTTTCATGTTAATTAACTGTCTGACCTCCATTTCCTGGTTTAATTTGATGTTTTGTGCATTTCTTTTCTATCTCTCAAGGTGTGTTTTCTCTTTGTTTTATGTATCATGAAATAACTTTTACTCCGCTATAACTGCTTTGAAACTGTGTTTTCAAGGGTCAGTTATCCAATTACACTTTCTTGCCCATTGCATACATGTCAATGTACTGTATAATTCAATGGACACAATCAAAATTAAAAAAACAAAAACAAAACATACATTGGTATATGTTTTCTTGAGAATTTCAGTTTTGTTAAGGTCAGATAGAAGGAAAGGCTGTGTTGACCTAGTGGCAACCAACTTGGCTGAAAGCTTCAAGGACCCTACAAGGTTTGCAAATTTCAGTCAACCACCTGTAGAATCTGTTTTCTCTCTGCTGCTTTACTGTGACAAGGAGGACTAAGTTAAGTGTAATTATCAGTGTCAGACAATAGTCTGAGAGGCTGCACTGTGGTACTTTGAGCTAAATGCTACCATCAACATGCTAAAATTCCCACAATTGCAGTGTTAAAGATGCTAATGTTTATAATGTTCATCTAAAGTTTGTCTTTAATGTAGGCAAACATTTGCAAATTAGTATTAAACAAAGCAGAACTGAGGTTGATGGGAATGTTGTATTGGATAAAAGTCAGAGGATTACCACAGTTAACACAGTTCATCCTGTGGGGAACATTAATGTCTGTGCCAAACCATCCAAGTTAGCTTTGCTGTCAAGACACATCAGTCACCACCTGAAATCTCAACCTCATGGTGGTGCTAGAGGAAAAGTCAAGATCACTAGAGTTATGTAACATTCGGCATTTGGGAACCATGACTTTGTATGCAATTTTGTACTAATCCATGGAGTAGATATCGAAATGTTTCATCAGAAAAGTGAGTAATGTGACCTGCTGATGGCACTAGAGGAAAAGGACACCAAAGTCAGTAGGATTCATCCACTGGGGACCATGAATGCTTGTACAAAATTCAAGGGCAATTCATCCATTAGTTGCTGAGATATTTCAGTCTGGACCAAAGGAGTTGTCAGTCAACAGATGCATGATATGGCTAAAGATTGTCAATAAATATGCATGATTGCTAAATAAAAAGGTATTATTTAACACTAGGGTAGTCCTTTATGCCAGTGTACCATTAATGGCCACAGCAGTAGTTGATTACTCCATAAAATCATCCATACTCATTAAATAGAAAGTCAAAACATTTTCTCCACAAAAAGTTATGGTCTGAATGGTTACTTTCACTTTTTCAAATAGTGTATGTATCTTTGTGGTGACTATGACAATCATTGTTTTAATCATTGAGAAAATAGATAGTGACAGATGAAAGTAAGGCCAGCTTCTCTCTGGGTTACTTGAATATTGATTGGTTTCCTAAAAACTGTGTTTGCAGTCTTACCAGATTGTGATTCAACCCGCAAGAATTTCAACTAACATCGATGGTGCTCATATACTTCAACCTGTATTTATCATATTTTCACTAACATACATGAGTTGCCTTCACAGGCAGTATCAGTGGCAGTAGGATGCATACCACAACAGTAGTTTACAGTTTCTTACATTCCTGTGTTTATTTTTTCATTAACTGACACTTTCATCCCAAGCGACTTACAATAAGTGCCTTTAAAAGTTTTAAAAGACAAGCAGTTTTACCGATTACAACACAACAGAGTGCCACTGTTTTCTCACTTGTTTGCAGTCCTCTCAGGTGGCTTTGTCCTCATGCATTAATAACTGCCTCTGGCGAAAGTTGATTGCTGTTAAAGTGTCAGTAGAGATGATTGACAGCTGTTTTGCTCCTGACATTTACAAGCTGTTGAGGAAGATGCCCTGTCACCAGGCACTGAGCTTCTTGCAGTTTGATTTAAGAAGGAAATTGGAAATCTAGTGGGAAAAGCATCCTTTCATGCCAGTCTTCTAAGAATTATGTTTTATAG
This sequence comes from Chaetodon trifasciatus, assembly GCA_037975065.1. Lineage (NCBI taxonomy): Eukaryota > Metazoa > Chordata > Actinopteri > Chaetodontiformes > Chaetodontidae > Chaetodon > Chaetodon trifasciatus. The sequence continues at coordinate 12,936,881 of JBBMOE010000005.1, forward strand.
GGAGCAATTCCACATTAGTGATTTATGTGCAGTGGCATGCTGAGTACCAATGTTGAAAGCAATGTGATGTTCACAGAGCACAGCAAAAATAAGGTGGATCAGTGAAAGTCTTCAGCACTGACATCCTCGCTTTGTATTCTCTTAAAAGCAGTTGCTGTTTTTTCTATTTAACCACGACTACAATAATTACAATCCTTAATTACGTGGTTTCGCTCACGTAACCCTATCAACACATCAGCTAACATGTCAACAACTCATTTCATTGGAGGGTTTAAAATGACCTTTTTTTTTTTTGGAATAAATCATTTGGAGTTTGTAATATAATATATTATTATTAATATAATGAATATGGCACTACATGATAGGCAGGAAATTTACAGACTATTGATACGCATACAATGTTTGGCAGTTTTGACCAGTGAATAGTTATTAAGCTATACAGTCAGTTGCCAGTTTATTAGGTACACCTTGCTGAAATGAATGCAGTCTAATACAACATCTCTGTAAAAATCCAACCTTCATGATGGTTAGCTGTTCTGTTTTGTTGAAAATGTTTTAGAGAGGTGTTGATTAACTTCAGGGTCATTTTGGAGGATGTAGTCTGTGTTGCTGTGTTATGTTGTATTGATGGGTGCAACATTTGTCTCATGTCTCAGTTTTATCTTGTCTCTTGTGTTTTTTCCCTTCTCTTGTGTCTCCTGTGCTCTCATGTCTATCTCTCTCTCTGTCAAGGGGCATGTCTCAAGTCTCTTGTTTGTTATTTCCTACCTCCTCGCTTGAACTGGAAGTTGCTGCCATCGCAGAGCTCTCATTTCTGCTGTAAGCAGCGAGGATTGTTGAGCAAGGAGGGAGCCATGAGCCAGGATAAAGTCTTTTACCCGCCGACAAGCTCCTTTATTGGATATCAGTTATTGATTGGACTATGCAGCTGGTTGGATTGATCTGACACTTTCCAACATCACTGGAGTTTCATACCAGAGTGAAGCCAGATAACATATTAAACCCAAGAGTTTGTTTTCTGATTTACCATCTAGTTACAAGTCTGTGTCAACTGTAGATCTGAACAACAAAATGATCACAAACAACTTTCTTCCATTATGACAAAGATATTTCTTTTCATGGTGTGTTATTTCCCCAATTAACTTTTAATAAGGATACACTTGACACTTAACAGCTTAACATTTTCCACATCATTTATCCTCATTTCCATTCAGTCACATGTGAGGCTGATATGGTTACATAATTTCAATTTTCCCTGAAAAATTTAGTCTAACAAATGATTTCCAGAGATCAAAAGACACAGTAATTACATTTTGGGTTTTTAAATAATGAATTCACAATCAGAATATCAATAAATACTGATTCAGTCATAATAATGTGCAGTAAATTCATTCTCCAGCAGAAATGCTTCCTGTGCCTCTGAGCAGGACAGTGTTAACACAGAATGCAGGTATTTGTTAAACAGGTAACAGACTACAGAAATCCAGCATGTAGGGTTAAGTATGACATGTGTATGACATGCAAAATGTCCAGTATGCATCAAACCAGCCTACCTACTGTGTCCCACAATGCAAAGCACTGGAGCGGCCCCACCCAGCCGGGCCAACAGCAGGAAGTTTTCATAGTTCATCACTAAATTCAGTTCTGCTTATTTTTGAGGAGAAGCTCCACAAAGACCTGCGGGGATAGCTAGCCAGGAAGCCGGCCAACGACGTTCACACCAAATGACACACCAAATACCAGAGCAGAACATTCTGTGCATGTGTAGTTATCTTATATCTGTTTGGCAGTAGTAACTTTAAAGCACGAATAGTAGGTAATTATTCATTTATTTGCAGTCATTTAACATCCTTCTGGCTCAAGGCAAGTGCTAACCAAATGTGAACTAAACTGCAGTCCTCCATTGTTGTGTCAGACAAATGCTCATTGCACAAAGCAACAGTGGGAATGCGCAAATTGAGGTGACGACATCATTATTTCCCAAACACTCCATTTAACATGTACGCTTGGATAAACAGAATTCAGAGATCTGAAAAATCTGCACTTCTGCAAAATATCCATGTATGTGTGGTCAAGGCCTGAGTCTGTGTGCTGTGTGTGGGTCCCCACTTGTTGACAGTCACAGTCTATCCCATTTATTACAATGAGGGCAGGCTAGAAACACCTCTCTGTATGATGCAGGGCAGTTCAACAGCTGCCCTGCTTCCCTGTACTAAGATAGGCTCAACACATTCTGGAATCACAGTATGTCTTCATTGAACAAACAGTTATGAAATCACCTCAGTATTTTCCTTGAAATCTGAAACCATGCTGCAGAAACATTTAAGATGATGATTCTAAAATCACTGCAGGGTTCACAGACGGCTGGTTAAATTCCTCTGACACCATACAGGAATGATTTCTCTGGTCGAGACAACCGATGCAAAATGTGAATGATCACAACATATTGATTAGCTGTAGCTGTACCTTCCATTATAACTAAGGTGGCCAATACTACATGGAAAAGGCAGATTATAAATAACAGACCTGTATCGGCCTTGTATATTTGTCTAACCCTTGTGTAATACTCAAAACAGTCACCATTCACTTGACAGCATGATAACAGCTCTCCACAGTCTGTCGCAATAATCCTTTCCACAAAGAGTTAGCATTGGGCAACAAGAGAGAGGCAGAGCAGTCTTAGCCATGTAGAAAAAGGGCATTTTCCTCGACTAGTGTGTTTCAGCGACTGCAGGCTCTCTTATCTGGGAGTGTCAGAGGGAGAGAGAGGAGCTCAGCTAATCCAAAACAGCTCCTCTCAGCTAATCTCAAATGAGATGGAAATCCAGACGATTCACAGGGCCAAAAAACATGCTGCCTCCGTCCTGTAAGATCTTGCTTTAGGGGAAAAAACAATAATTTACAAATGTGATGTCACAAAGTAGTGAAGCAAAACAAACAAACAAACAAACAAACAAACAAACAAGCAAGTCTAATAAGTCAAACTTGGATCAAATTCATATTGTTGTCATAAGACACAATGTTCATAACATCCTGCCTGTCTCCCTGCAGCATTAAACATTCACATATTATATATGCAAGTATTTGAGAAACTGCTCTGGTTTTATTATTAAACAGTAGAATTTACCCTTCTCTATCGCGTCATGTTTTATTATATGTTCTCTTGATATTAGAAGACTAGATCAGGCTCTTGAAAACTAAGATTTTTATACCAGCAGTCAACTGTCTCAAATTTATTTTGATTGCCTAATATGTGCAAAACAAATAACCATTTTTTTGGGTTTCTACAAGACATATTATTTTATCAAGGTAGAAAAGCTTCTGCAAAGAATTATGAGCAAAAGAACATCTCCACAGCCATAAGGCCAGTGTATGCATGTTTCTGCTCTCCTTGGATTTGTAACAAGATACTACTGTTATGCTAGCAGCTCTAGGAGGCTATATATAGGCACAGTGGTCCTTTTAGCTTATTGCTAACGCTGTCATGGCAACATGCTCACATTGACAATGCTTTCAAGGTGATGTTCAATAATAATAATTATAGTAATACATTTATTGAAGAAAAATAAAATATAGGATGTAATAACAATATGTAATAGTTTTTACCAGTTGTGTAGCACACTGGCTCTTTACTGACCCTATCACTGGCCTATCATGACCAAGCAAGTAATCTGAAGCTCTGATTGGTACTTTTTACCCATCATCCACAAATAGGACACAATACTAAAGCTTTACTTAAATTTGATAGTGTGTGAGCATGTGTGTGTGTGCGTGTGCGTGTGTGTGTGTGTGTGTGTATGAGCATGTATGTGTGTGCGTGTGCATCTGCATGTGTGTGTGTGTGTGTGTGTGTGTGTGAGGCAGTGACACAACCATTCATCTTGGAGGACCTGGCAGAGAACACCCCTGTCTCACTAATGGTGTTATTTGTTATTCAGACGCCGGGCAGATGCATTCTCTGATTCGTCATACCCTTCATCTTTGTTCACATTAAAATGAGCATTCAGGCACACTCGCATGCACACCCACCCACACACACATGCACACAAATTTGTGATAGTCTGAAATAAAGCAGCAGAGATTTGAATAAACAACACGAGGAAGAAACAGTCCTGATCATCATAAGTGCTGATTGCCCAAGCTCACGAGCACCCATGGGACAATCACATTGTGGGGTGACCACATGGAATGAATATGAAACAATAGGCCCCTGGGCACAGACATGTAAAAGTGCCCTGGCTTTCTTACATAAGAGCAAGAACTCCAGATTGAAAGAGACAACAAACACTGACAGTGTTGTCTGTAGACATTGCCACCATTTTGCATCTCTTTATCATTGTTTCGTGTTTCTTTCTCATTATTCTGTGTCTCTTTGTGGTTGTTTGTTCTTTCGTGTCTCTATGTCATTGTGTTGCACCTGTTTGTGGTTGTCATGTGTCTCTTTGTTGTAGTTTGTGTGTCTTTGTGGTCGTTGTGCATAGTAGTTCCATGAACGGAGTAATAAACACCATGTCAAAGCAGAATTGTAACTGTGAGCTAAACCTGTGCGCATTCTTGAATTTGTCAGTCTCACAGGGTTCAATTGACCGTTCACTAAGCCCTGGCCCACTGCTGTTACTATGCCAGTCAAGTTTCCAGCACATATAATGTTCAACATCAAATGTACATGTTTAACTCAAGCCTGAAGCTGGGGAGAGTGCCACAGGAGTGGAAAAAATCCTGTGTGGCACCTGTACCACTCCCCACTCACCAGCTACCAGTGGCACTGACATCACACCTGATGAAGACTATGGAGAGGCTTTGTGGATCAATGCAATGCAGGGAAACCCAAAGAGCTGGTGGTGGCCTTATGCAGGTGAAAACACTCTCCTCCTGCACCAGTGAACACCAGTATGTTCACTTGATTTGACTGACAATATGAACGCTCGATGTAAGAAAGGCCATAGCAGACTGTATCTCAGGTCTTTTGGAGCACAGGAGGCAGGTCTGAGGACCTTTTTGGACTTTGTGGTGGCACCAGCCATCTTCTATGTGGTGGCCTGCCGGAGCTTTGCTTTTTAACCCTCCTGTTGCCTTCGTGGTCAAATCTGACCGATTGACAATTTCTCTCTCTAAATTATGTAGTTAATTTCATCTGTTTGTTTGTCATAAGATTCCTTGACTTTGTTCACACATGGCATCTGAACACACAAAATGAATTTTGAGATTTTCTTTTCATTTTTTGATGTTTTATTGAATTTATGTACACCGTTGGTCTTCCCGGTCAGAAATGACCTGTCAATAAAAATGAGTGGGTAAGATTACAATTAGTGTATAAAATAGATGTATGTGTGTGTGTCTCTAAATTAATTTCTGTGGCAGCACAATGGTTTCAGATTATTTCTTTGACCATGACACTGATGAGGAGGGGAGAGGGAAGGCCATTGAAGATGCTTTTGAAGAAGAGGTGTCAGAAGATGAGGATGACACAGAATATGATCCAGACGAAAAGACCACTGATGGGGAACAATCCAGTGATGAAGAGGATGCTCCTGCTGTGGTTACATTCCAGTAAAAGAATGGGACTTTGTCCTGGTGTTCATCCCCACCCAAGAGCAGAGGTCGGCTGTCAGCAGAAAATGTCATCAAGAAAACTCAAGGGTCAAGGTATGCCATATCCTGGGTGGATGACATAAAGTACTGCTTCGAACTGTTCCTGACAGAGGAAATCCAAACAACAGTCATGAACATGACCAACTTGGAGGAGAGAGACCTGGGAGGAGGTAGACTGAATGGACATTCAAGCCTACTTGGGTATCTCGATTCTGTCCGGTTTCTACAGATCCAACAATAAGTCCACCATCAGCCTATTGCATAAAGAGTCTGCAATTCAACGACCGGGACACAAGAGAGTAAGAGATGTTCAAGCATCAGAAGCAAGGGATGTCAAAACCATCCTTGTGTAGTGCATCTAAATTTAAATGTTGTGCATCTATTTGCAAGGCATATGCCAAAATCACAACACACTGCCCAACATGTGCATGAAAACATGTGATGTGATAGATTGTGAAGATTTTTTGTAATTATCTTTTTTGGGGGGATTTTCTGTTTTTTGCTTGGGCTTGATTTTGTTCATATGCTTTTGTTCTCTACTACATAAATTATATGAGTCAGTTTTGATCGGGAACATGGTATTTTGTGGCACTATCAAATCATTTTCAATGGTTTCAAAACAAAAGTCCTTGTTAGACATTAAAACTGGGTAATCTGTGCAAAATAGCACAATATGTCCAATCTAATCTAATATAGAGTCCACTGCTGTTCACCCTGATGGCACATGACTGCACCCCCAAGGCTGCCACCAACCACTTTTTGAAGTTTGCAGACGACACAACAGTGGTGAGCCTCATCAGAGACAATAACGACCTGGCCTACAGAGAGGAGGTGGAGCAGCTGGTGAGCTGGTGCAAAGTCAACAACCTGATCCTGAACGTGGACAAAACCAAAGAGCTCATTGTCAACTTCAGGAAGAACCAGCCCAGTCATGCTCCACTTGTCCTCAACAACGCAGCTGTGGAGGTGGTCAGCAGCACCAAGTTCCTGGGGGTGCACATCACAGATGACCTCACCTGGTCTGTGAACACCACGTCACTGGTCAAAAGGGCACAGCAACGCCTGCACTTTCTGCGCAGGATGTGGAGAGCCCACCTGCCCCCAACCATCCTCACTAGTTTCTACAAAAGCACCATAGAGAGCATGTTGAGCTGCATCTCTGTGTGGTGTGGAGGCTGCAGTGCTGCTGACTGGAAGAATGTGAGGAGAGTGGTAAGGACAGCAGAGAAAATCATTGGGACTTCATTCAGGACATTACACCCAAATGCTGCATGTCCCGTGCCAAAAACATCATCAGTGAATCCTCACACCCCCACCATGGTCTGTTCTCCCTGCTGACCTCTGGAAAGAGGTTCTGCAGCATCCAGTGCAGGACCACCAGGTTCTGTAATAGTTTTTTCCCCCAGGCCATCAGACTGCTGAACTCTAAATGAGCATCTTTTGCACCACCGTTGATACCTCAGGTCATTCTTCTCAATTGTATCTATCTATCTATCTATCTATCT
>JBBMOE010000005.1:12963349-13098708 GCA_037975065.1 Chaetodon trifasciatus
AATAAATAAATAAATAAATAAATAATATGTAATAATATATATAATAAATAATAAATTCACTTAATATTTTAGAATCTGTGTTTTGCGCTGTGGATGCTTATTTGCTGAGGTTGTTCTGTTTCTGTCATGCCTTCTTGTGTCTCTTTATTGCACTTTCATTGTATTCCATACAATGACAATAATAGCGGTCTTTTTCTATTTATTTAACATTTGTAAAAAAGTAATTCAGTGTACAGTAGGCTAGTATTTGTCATGAAATATGTTCATTACAAGTTCATTGCAAGTTAACCAAAGACTGAACAAAAAGTGCACAAGTTTTAAGAATGTTTTAATCAATAACATCAAAATATATCAGAAATTAATAAAATGCAATATTCCTGAGTGGGCTTTATAGAATATATAACTGCTATGCTTTTCATATACTTTTACAAAGCTTTCTTTAACAGCACTGACAGGAAAATGGAACGTACTGCATATGAAACATAAATAAATGCACTGTAAAATTTAAGCCATAATTAATGCTGTGATTATATTTTGTTCATACAAGACTGTTCTACACTTCTCCCACAATTGTCAAAGAACACATGTATTTATTTAAAAATGAAGTCCAAGTACATTGTGATAAACAAAGTTAACTATATACTTTTGCAAAAAGGTTTATATGGAGATGAAAATAAGAGAAAAGTTCATTCAGCCAGCAGCAGCAGCAGCAGCAGCAGCAGCAGCAGAATGCAGTGTTTTGGGTAGTCTGGAGTCCAGTGATGGTAACAGCCAGGACAGGAGAGATGTGGCCAAGGTACGGCTGACATGACACGATCAAATTGTCACATCATTCCCACCATCATGACGCAACACACTAGTGGCATCATGGCTTTCAAAGCATTAACCTTTCAATTAGTCAGTTTGCATTGATCAGGTCAACTGTCCAACTTTTGATTCCACCACTATGGAACCAGAACAGTTACTCAAGTACTGTACTTGTACAAGTACAAATTCAAGGTACTTGTACACTATTGCGTATTTCCATTTTATGCAACTTTTTTTTTCTACTCCACTTAATTGCAGAGGCAAATGTTGTACTTTTTTACTCATTACACATTTGACTGTCAGGTTTAGCTACTTCTTACCTGATAGATTGAAATTTTTCATACCCTTTCTATCCAATGAAAACCATGTGTCTCCAGTTGTGTTGATTTTGAATGTTCGTGATAAACTGAAGGATTAAGTGGTCCATTGTGGGTAAAATAAATAATCTATTATTTAAAAACCCTCTTGAATTAGCTGGAACATTTTACTGGAATGAATTCACGTAACAACTTCCAAACAATACATCTACAGGTATGTAGAGAGGTAGACAGTAAACACCTTATTAGAACATCAATAATATTTACAACATTTACCTGAAATTCTTCTCACTTTTGTCCCTAGTCTCACAATTTACCAAAATTACACTATAGTGCATTAACAATTAACGTGTACCTGTGGATTCACAGTATCAACGCTAGGTGGCATATGCGCTTGAGAGGATGACACGCTGCTTTCTTTCAGCGCAAAAAACTCTCCGCAAAACTTTGGTTTAACTTACTCAAACATCACAGTAACAACCTCTGAACACTGTTAAAATGTTACTAAGTCAGTGAAGCCATGTTTACACTGTTGACAACCCACAACATACCTGAAAAGGTATGAAATAATCACGAGAGTGAAAAATACGGCTTTTCCTCATTAAGTCTTTTACTAGAATGAGGAATATACCGCGAATTTCCCTAGACAGGGGGTGGAGCCATAAGCAATCGATCTCAGAGTAACAGATCAAGACCACGCTGTAGATAACAGATCACTCCTGGCTGAATGCCACAATAAGACTAAAGCAAACAATTTAAAACTACTATGCTTTTAGCATTTTATCAATTTTTCTTTAACCATGTAACAGGTTTTAACTGTTTTTAACGACTTCTATGGTTTCTAATCACTCCTTGTGACTCTTGCTTTTAACTGTATTTATATCTTTATCCTCACTATAGATTTTAACATTATGAAAGAACATGAATCGCAATATTTATAACAAGACATGAATATGTAATACTTTTAACGTGTCACATAAACAGCCTGTTTTTCTGAGCTTGTGAAAAGTTGACTTTTTGGAGATACAGTGTTCTAACAGGACAGCGAGGCTACAAACATAGGTTGTGTTTACCTAACATTAACATTGGCCATACAATGTACAATGTTTGTACCTTAACCAAATGATCTAACATGAGCCAGTGTATACACAACTACTACAACTAACACTGAGTTGCAAACTGAAGATAATGCAAGTAAGCAAGTAAGTAAGCAAGCACAGCACAGCCTTCTCACCTGCAAATGACAATGAATCTGATCCCGAATCATGGCCACTGGATTAAATGAAGTTGCTCCACTTTGTCGGTCACCTCCTGGTAGAATCCAGGTTGCTTTCTACAGATCTGGGGTCTCATTTATGACCAATCTGTTTTGATGAACATGGTGGCATCATAGCCTGGCTCAACGCATGACTCCTTTATCTTGACGCATAGCAGTGCCCGGAGCCGACTACAGGTATGATTGCTTGCGTATACAACCTATAGTAAAAATTCTAACCATTCAAGACTGATATATAATTGTCCTCCATTACAACATGCAGGTTCCAGTGGCTACCCCCTCAGGTGATGGCTCCTCACCCTGTTGCACTATAATCATGCTCAAACTTTGCGGCCAGTTGTGGAGTGTGCCATTGGCTTCCTTAGATGACTCAGGTGGCATTCTTCTGTTGCCACGACTCCACTCACTGGGAACCTCCTACAGCTCCTGACTCTGGAAGACAAATTGAAGGACACAACAACACAGAGCCTGCTGTTATTTTCCATGTCTCTAAATTGTTTACACAGCTATGAATTATAAAGTTAAATAGTGCTTAATGGGGTTTCAGACAGGTCAGTGTCTCCATCTTTTCTGACATCATGCCACACACTTCCATGGTTATTGAGGTTATTTGTCTTTCCAGTGGTGGGCACTTGGATGTACCCTTGTCCCCACCAGTAGCCAAAAAACAGTATGTTCTCACTGACCTTCACCTTACCCACAAGCACCTCATCAGGAAGATGTATTTTCTTCATCTTCCTCTTTGTTGTTGCCATGATTTTCCATAAAGAACCACTGATCATCACTGATCCATGTGCCCACTTTTCCAGGTGTATTGTGAGTTATAAAGGGAACATTGCTTGGAGATGTGCATACGCACAGTTTTATAATATGATTAGTTGTGTCATTTGTGTGCACATACACCTTTTGAATGAATCCTACACACTGTTTTATAAATGAGACTCCAGCTGCAGAATGAATTGGAAAAGATTACACAAATAGTGGGAAGTCACAAATGTCACATGGCCTACAAACTGACAGGAAGTGATATGCCAATATGCAGTTTCACACGCACAACTGGATCCACACATGCATACATATTACACAGCTTTACTTTTTGTGGTGAAACTATTTACATTTGTAAAATCTATAACATTTTAATGTGAAATAAAAATAAAAGTAAGTCATGCATATTTGCAAATTGCTCTATATATTTATGGATATGACTTTAAACAACACATAAAAAAATACATTTTTGTGGATAGTGAAATATTCATGGATCATAGTTCACATTTGTGGATTGTCTCCTGCAGGAAACAACTATTGAAGTCCAGTAAAAACTTCCATAATATTCTGACTTTCAAGATCATGTTTCTGACTTTCGCTGTGTCAGATTAGGCATCCCTAAAGTTATTAATTCTTTCTCTAATTTGATGAGTCATTGCAAACTACTCGTTGGACCCAAACCATTCATAGCTTGCCAGTTTTAACAGCTTGTGTGACATGTATATGTGTGTGTGACAAACCTCAAGCTACTCTGGCATAAATGAAGAGAATGCTTCCTTTTTGACACCAAAGGTAAGGTGCCATGCCATGCATGCAGAGACTGTTGCTGCTGTGGGATTGATTTTGCTATCAGAAATGATGCTCTGTGACTGTCCTCTGGGGGTTTTTGCGATGAGAGCTGGTGTCACAGGAGACTCGGCTGGATCTCCTGTGGCTTTATCAGGGCCGGCTGTTGGGCCACTGCTGGCTCATCTCTATCTCTGGATCTACTCTGGTGCCGAGCACCTCTGAGGCTTTCAACTCTTATCATAGTGAAATACATTAAAGACATGATTAATATGAGAGAGCACACTACAGGATCTTCAGCCATGTCCCAGCTGTCTGAAATGGATGATGGAGCTGGAAATGTGGATGTTGGCAGAACTTAACATAGAGCTGAACATTTACATTTAAAATATATACTGCAAGCCATCAGACATCAATTATATTCTTCAAACAGTCACACAGGAGCTTGAGAATAGAACACTTAGGATAAAATAATACGTAAATAAATTAAATAAAGTCTAAAGGTCACAGTTCATCCAATGGCGAGCACGAATTTCCAAACTTTTCCAGCAATCTGTCAATTGTAACACTTCTTGTATCAAGTGGAAATATTGGCTTGAGGATGGCGCTAAAAGAAATTTCACGTCACCAAAAACAAACATTTTCTGATCTGCCACTGCCGCAATTAATGTTTGGTGAGGTTTAGGCAACCAAAATTACAGGATTGCAATTCTGGAAATGTCATAGTCATGGCCAAAATAAACCAGTTTCTCTTTGAAAAGATATCCAAACAGCACCTCTGAGAGTCTGATACTTTGTATGTCCAAATATCCACCCCAACCTTCTCCTAAGAGGTTTTTGCAGCTCTCTCAAAATGTGATAAAAAAATTATGTGCTGGATCACAAGGTCAACAAAACATAGGTCACAACATTGACAAATTATCATCCTATGAAGTTTAGATGGCAAATGTGTGAGCAAACAATGGCTAAATTACACATCCATCAGGATGAAGCAACACTATCATTGATTCATTGTATCTCTGACCATCTGATGAATATTAAATCCAATATTCACTCTCTTTTAAGCTCTGTTTTGGTCTCTGTTTTGCTATTTCTCCCTTAAGCTGCTCTCCAATATGTCCACTAGCTGATGAGCAGTGAGGCTGAACCAAACAGTAAAGCTGCGGCGTGTAAAACAAAAACAGTTCAAAGATGCTAAAAAGCTCAGAAGAGCTGAGAGAGACAGCAGAGTTGGTGATGAGTGAGTTTTTGAAAACTTTGGATTAATCCTTTGATGATCATGAAGATTCATGCATTGTAATGTCAATCTGTGCATTAAGGCAAGACAAGTGTATGGCATCTTTCAAATACAGAGAAAATTCAAACTGCTTTGCATAAAGTCAAGTGCATTAGAATATTTAGAAAAGAAAAGAAAAAGAAAAGAAAATCAATTAAACTACAACAAAATGAGATAAGATAAATTAATATAGAATTCAGCCAAAAGATAATAAACCAGAATTAAAGTTTCAGTGCTTTTGCAGTGCAGTATTAAGTCCCCACATTTATTAACAGAAATAAAAGTGAGTATTTATCAAGAAATGACAAGATATTTTGCCCCACCATAAGCGGGTCAAATACAAAGACATATGTACACGTTGACTAATCCATTTCTTCTTGTCACCACTTCCATCCATTCACCTTGAGTGGTACAACATTTTTCCTGCATTTATTCTGATCATCTGATTCCAGACAAGGTCAACTGAATGGAGATGTGCTCTCATTAATTATCTCTATAAATTATGCATGAGAGTTCAATCAATCTACTTAATTTCACACCATGGAGTCATAGAAAAAAAAAAACAACATAAAAATTCATACATCAGAACTGTCCACAATACACATCAACACAAATATCAGACAGAATACATATCACAAACATGGAAAACATGCAAAATATAGAGATCAGACAGATCAAATCAGCAAAACTAAAGATATATCAGTGTCATTCATTCTCAAAATGTGCCACATGTGCCACAGCTTCTGGCAGGTTTGAGCAAAGCATCAATTACACTGTTCTTCAAGGATTCCAAAAATCATGCTCTGTATATGCAGACATGTTTCATACTTAAAAATATAATTTTACACCTGTCAGGTGGCATTTATGTCTTCTGAAAGTGTGTATATGACAGACAGAGTCATCTGCCAGTCACAAGTGACAATGAGTCATGGGTAAAGTGGATTTTGTTGCGCCTATTAGGAATTACAACACCATCAACAGGGAGCATTCAGGATGAGATGCTACCTCACAAAATCATTGTGCATGTTACAGAGCAAATTACATGTTAAATGTGAGTCCCAGTGCGTTGCTGGCCGTGGTCTCTGGCACAAATTATTTTGCCCTGACAGCAGAGCCAGTGAGCTATGAGAGCAGAGGACAGGGCACCAAGGGAAGACGTCCTGAATCATGGTGCCAAATGATCGTGTCATGGTCCTTTCACAGTCCTGGTTTTAATGTTTTCCAGGTTTTTGTTGTCTGTTTGTACTCTTGCCCTCCTGTGCTCCTCCTCAGCTGCTTTTCTCCCTACATCTGCCCTGCATCAGCCTTGTTAGCTCTGCCCTGTCCCTGTGTTTCCCCCATCCCTCAGCTCCCTCCCTTATCTCCTTTTTCATTCCCCTCATTTCTTTGCCCATCTGCACCTCTTTCATTCATTAGTTTAGCTTGTATTTTAGCCCAGTTTTAAGTTCAGTCTTTGTCAAGTCATGTGCTTTGTTTGCCTGCCCCTGTGTCTGAGATTTTGTTATTTTCAATAAAGACTTCAGCATTTGATCCTGTCTGCCTGCCATCTCCAGCATTTGGGTCCACCTGCTCAGCTCTCATTGTGACAGATGGAATAATAAAACTGCAAACACAGCTGAAATGTTTTGTGACGTTCAAGGGAAGAGCTAGTCATTTAGAAATAATGAAAAGATAGGCCCCCTGATTCCACATTGTGCCATTTTTAAGCCATTTATTTTGTATATTAACTGCAAGCTGTAGCAATATAATACTAATATGGATGCAAACTTGGTGTTATCGGTGGTGCTTGATGTTAACAGCAACATTGTATTTCCTAAAAACTATTTAATCTTTCTCTCACTTTTTCTTTGCTGCACCATTCACAAAGCTTTTCATTTTTTGAAACAGTTGTGTTTTTACATCTTCCGTCACAGATGATGCAGGTTTGAAATGAAGTGCAATCATAGATTAACTTCACTTGGTTAGTCGACAAAATAATTTTCTGTGAGGAAACAGGAGTAGACACGGTTCTGCCTTTTGGCACAGAAGAAATATTGACATGTCACAGTAGGAAAAGCACAGGTGTAAATAATAAAATGAATGATGGCTGAATAGCTTCAGTTTCAGGGTCCTCGTATTCATGCTGGCTCTCTTTCACACAGTCATAGCTAACTAGGACACTTGAATAGAACAGAACCACCTCTTAATGTTTTTAGTAACATCTGTGCTTTTGCTGCGATGAAAAGTCAAAATGTCTGGTGTGAAAAAGGACTATAGACACAGGTGTAGCTGCGCATCACAGTCTGTCAGCTACAGTCCTGAGAAGCAAACTACTCACAACCCACAGAAAAATAATAGGCTCAAACTCTGCTGTTGCTTTTGTGTCGTACTAAAACACACATTTCACAAAAGGTCTTTGTTGCCTTTGTAGTTTTTGTTTTTTAAGATGGCCATACTGCATATTATCAGATATTCTTATTTAATATTTTTTGTTTACACCACTGCGGCCACTGTGAGCTAAGGCAATAACCAACTGTATATTTGCCTTATGGTAAAATAACCTTTACTAATGGCAGTTGTACACTTATAGTAACAGCCTCTATTGCTGGGCAACTGAAAATGTATGCGTTCATTTTAAGGCACCAGTGGTAATGTCTAGAGTGGATGTTGAGTGTGTTCCAAAACAGATTATGGGTTGCAAAGTGAGTTCTGAACACCCAGAAATCTCAGCAACTGGCCATGCTATTGTTAAGTCACAGGTATTGATCCTGTCCCTACCGACCCTGTTAGATATAATGTGGTAATTTTCTGGGTCAGGGTAGACAAGAATAATCAAAGCTGCTTTGAAGCATAAGGCACAGTGGACAGAAATGGAAGAAGCATGCTATGCCACTATCTGTCTGTCACATCACAGAATATATCCAGCCTTCAGAACAAGCATGATGGAAGTTGTTAGAAAGAGTAAACTTATTCTAGTCTCTAGTATTTCATTCACTTGAAACAGCTGCTTGAATTCCTGTGGGGAGCGTCAATAATTCCTACTGGACTCCCAGTCACTCAGCAACCTGCTACTGCGGGTTAAGATGCTGCACAGCTATGTCCTTGCTAATGAAAACATATAGTGTACCCACTGCTCAGTGCTGATGAATGGGGGATGTAAGGGTTGTGTTCCTCTGGCCAGCTCCAAATCTTACTGTGTTCCTTGGTCGTGTGGCATCTCCTCATGAATAAATTGTGACTTTGCATCCTGTGCACAGAGTGGCTTTTCTTGTTACCACTGAGGAGAAGGAGGCTAAAAATTTCATGATTGCTAAATTATTCATGCCACCGTTAGCTGACAAAAAACAGCAAAATCCTGAAAAATACAATCTATTAGAAGAGGAAGATCACTAGATTATCGGTGAGAGACAAAAGAATATGAAAATGTCAGAATTATCATAATTTGTCCTGGGGGCCTAGTGTCACAGGATAGTTCTGTAATTGGTTTTTTACACTAAAACACTGGAAGATAGCTGACTAATACACAACAACTGCATCCTCTGTGGTCACAGTACAGTAGGTCCCTCAGGTTAGACAATATTTGGAAAACAAAGGTAAATGGTGAAATTATTAGTTTATTATCTGTTGTAAATTTTCATTGCAGTTCACAGACCAGCTTCCTGGTTCAGCTTTAACCTACCATATTTACTTCCACGCACTCATGGTTTTCATGTGCAATGAGGGATTAGTAGCAGCATTACAGCGCAATCACTTTCAGGTTTCCATTCAAATAGTGGCAGCTTAAACTACTGGCTTGTGCAACAGTGTGATTAAGGATAGAGACAGAAATCAGAAAAACTAACAAATTTCCATTTTTAAGTTATATTTTGTATACAGATTAAAGATGCAGCGTATCAATTAGTGAGCTTTAGAGGTTTTCATAGATAGTTTTGAACAGTGCAGTGAGCTAGCAGGCTAGCTGTTTCCACCTGCTTGAAACCTTCATACTGAGTTAAGCAACTGAATTTGTTTGGTTATGGTTACAAAACAAACACCAAGTGCCGCTCGGACATGATGCAAATGCAAATTGTCCCACGTCAAAGTTGGACTCCCTACATTTCCACCCATCACCCTGGTTTCCACACCATCACTATTCACCTGTCCACATAACGGGAACAGAACTTCCTGCACTGGCTCTGAACATTAGCATAGGACATAGGGTGCTGAATCATCTCATATGAGCTTGGTTCCAAGGGATGTTGGGTTGAGTTTTGATATCTGAACAAACAACAAATGTTTTCCTGATAAGGACAGTCATACAATGTCATGCCACACTGTCAAACCAATGATGAGCACAGATGTCATTAAACTGATTAACTGATTTCAACATGTAATATTGTAGATGAACAAAAATAAGACTAAAATGTAGTTTAATACACACACACAGACACACACAGTGCAGCAGTTCTGTTTCCTGATTCCTGTTGTGAGCATCAGGACTACACCTGCACAACACAGTCAGGACTCAGTGAGTGTGTGTGTCAGAGAGACAGAGACAGAGAGAGACAGTGTATGTATGTGTAAATGCAGATGTTGGTTGTACTCTGGAGTGTGTGTGTATGGGTGAGCGCTCACATATGCTTGAGATGGTCGGTGTCATAAGTGTCAGTTGCAGGCTGCAGCTCAGGAGGTAAAGCAGGTTGTACACTAATCAGAAGATGGATGGTTCAAACCCCAGCTCCTCCTGTCTTGTGTAGATGTGTCCTTATGCAAGATACTGAACCCCAACTGAACTGGATTAGGTATCTCCATCCACAGGTCAGCAGCTGGCTTTGGGTCAAATGTCTCTGTGGTCATCTTTGACAGGAGAATGTGCATCAAGACTTAGAGATGAGCATGTGACAGGCGAGATCTGTACTTGGTTTTTATTATGTTGAGATGATAGAATCTCTTCTCACATGCTGCACTGCTCGAAGACAGTGTCATTTAATTTAATTGCAGCTCATAATTTAACCTCCTTGTTGATGTTGGAGCAATTTGGATTACTTATACTTACGATTTGGACCAAATCAGACACAGAGGTTGCTGCCAAGTGTTTTCCTGCTTGCTCTCTCACAGTGGAGTCTGTGTCAAGATGTAATGTGGTTTTTGTGATGTGCCGATCTGATCCAAAGGGAAGCCCCCAAAAATCAGCAGACTGCAACTTTGCTCTTGACTTGCACTGATTTGTGCAGTGCTCTACATTCAGCTCAGAACAAGCATTATCTGTGCCCCCGCCTTCACCTCCATATGCTCCTCCAACATTCACTCCTAGCCACTTAAAGCAAACTCCTCAGCAGAGGAAGACATAGGGCATGCATGTTTAGCCTCATGAAATGCTTGGAGAGAAATATTACACAGAGCTTGTTGTTGTTGCTGCTGCTGTTCATTCACCTTGCTTCATCATTTATCATGTGTGGGTGACTGGACTTCTCAGCTTGTCAAGCTTGTTGTTAGCATTAGCTTGTGCTACAATTGTGTGATCCTTCATCTTTTTATGTTTACAAAATAATGGATGATTGAAATTCTCTGTGCTCATATAAAACACACGTTTTGTCGGCCAGATGTGGATGAAAACAACATATCATACATCAAGGTTACATTTCTGTATGCTCATCGTGCATTTCTTGGAGCCCCTTTTCAGAGAAAAGTCTTCTGCTTAGGTTCAGTTTGATGCTTCTTTGTAGCAGCGGAACACCAAAGTAGTCGCTTAATGGCTGTTGTGTTCTGGAAATCTCTCACTTCAACTGCAGTCGCTAGTTAAGCGACAGAATCAAAAACCTGGTTGAAATTATTTAAATGGAAACACAGAAGGGCAGATATGTATTACATGAAGGATACACATCACCTCCACATTATGCTTTATACTGTGATTTTGACAGAGGCTACGGGCAAATGAGTCAATTGGTGGTAGAGCGTGATTATGTAAATGGATGGCAGAGACAAATATAAATATGTATACATTTGCATTATCTGATTTCACCATATTGGTGTTGTTTCTACAACATCATAATTATGTTGTTCCACAACTGATCAATCATGCTGTTTTGATGTCAATGCTTTGCCAGACGCGAGTAGGAGAAGTTATCCTTTCTGTCATGTGGGTAATGCTGTGAAAGGGTCCATTCTAACTCAAACATGGTCATTTCCAAAACCTGACCAAGTTGTTTTGTTGCCTAAACATAATCAAACTGCAACCAAAAACTGAAAATAAAAAAGAAACTGAGCGAACAAAGTCTAAAAACAGCCAGTTAACAAAAGCCACGAACCCCAGTCTCCCAGGTCCTGCTTCACCCATTCATCCACCATAGTGTTCTCCCTATGTGGACTTTGTCAATTTTTGATGAGTTGCAATGATGGTCCTACAGCAACATCACTTATGATGTTGCGAGAACAACATCAACATCAACCCAGTGATATCAGATAAAACAGATAAATACAGTCATTGGTGGAGCATGTGTCTGTGCCTCTAGGGTACGCTTAAGCTATGCAGATTTGTTACATTTCTGTCTGTGTGATACAGGTAAGCCTACTGCATTTTGGTGAGATACTTGCACAAACCGTTAGCCTTTTTGACAGGTAGGCTGCTCCATCCCTCTCACATTACTAGATAATGCTCTACATACAGCCACTGGCATTACCAGAGGGGAGTGTAGCATACACGTCAAATAGGCGGTTATGCCTCTCATCAACTCTACAGCTAGCCTTTTTTTTTTTTTTTTTTTTTTTTTTTTTTAATAAAACCTTAACAAAATGGGACTGCAAAAGGGAAGCGGGAAAAAAAAGCGGGAGGGTTGACAGGTCTGAATTCACAACATTGTCTATTCTATAACCCAGCCCCAATGCCTAGTACGCAAAGATGCATTTTGAAACAGCTGACATTACACATTTCTAGTTTATGTCATCAATAAGCTGTGAGCACCCCTGGTCTTACATTCTCTGTGCATTAATACCAAATGATAGCTTTTAGAACCATTGTAATACTTTTTTTTTTTCACTGTGCTTGTTTTACATAGTATGTAACAGGTCTGACCCTGGAATAGGGCCCATCTGTAATGTTCCCCTGCCCTCGGTCATCACTGTAAGCTGGTTCAACATGCATTGTTATACAAATGACAAATTTAGCAGAACTGGTCATATCTGGTTTTTGTAATCTTTTTTTTTCTTCTTCTTCTTTTTTTTTTTTTTTAGCACAGAGCTCTAATGAAGTCAGTCAATGCAAATTGAACACATCCTGTAGCTACTTCACAAAAAACAGCAAAGCATTGGAAGACTGTTATTGAGAAGCAGCGGTAGGAAGTGTCTACACAGTCTCAAAGGTTAGTGCCTGACTGCTAACGCCCTGCTCAATAAAAGCTGGTCACATTTGTGGCATTCTGGTGACCCAGTGGTCCGGACCATGATTTCATGTCTAGCTTAGGGACCTTTGAGCCACTCTGCCCATGTATCCTGTTGCTCTCTGGTCTGGAGCTATCAAGTGAAGTTAAAATGTCAGTAACAGTAACAGTCATAACAGCAATTAACCTTAAGGTAACACAGACAACACAGCATGTGCATATATCAGTGTTATGGCGCACAGGGAACATTTGAGTAGAACTTTCTTGGCCAATAGGTCATATCCTGGCTGTACACTATAGCCACACAATTTCATTTCAACAAAAGGCTTGTGACCAATGATATAATGACATGCACTCTTTTTTTATTTTTATTTTTTGCAAATTTGCTCTACACTTTCAGGAAATTCATTTTTATGATCATATACATTCCTCACTGAAGGGGCGATTAGTCTGGTTCCAGAACTCTGGATCACTGCCCATGTCTCTAAATTGTGATTCAAGTCCTCTCAGTGTTTTGTGACGTCTGCATCGGTGGGTTCACTCCTTGCCTTTTGCTCGGTCGCAAACCCTAACGTTAAGATAACCCTTTATTAATAAAAGGATACATTAAAATCAAACAGCACCATGTGTGGAGTAGGTCAGATGATATTTTTATTAAATGAATCCCATAAATAGTTTTCAACAATGCAAAACCTTTGTACACTGTTAAAGCAATAATTACTTAAATTCTAAATAATTTGTTCCAATCTGATGAGGAAATAATAAGTGTTTTTACTGAGAACAAGAGCACAACATATTTTCACAATATGATATTATAGATAATAAGATTTACAACATTGATTTGGTCTGTCAGTTCTTTTCAGCTCAGTTTAATTTGATTCAGTTCAGTTCATTGCAAGTCAGTTGATATCAGTTAATTCATTTGGCCTATAAATGTTGTGTTTGCAGAGTGGCACTAGAGGAAGGAAAATGTACAGACTCATTTAAATCAAATGGGTTTATTTTCGTGGCAATTGTTTTGATAAGTTATGAGATATATTATGTGTAAAGACATTTTGTCTGTGGGTGGTGCTTGAGGAAATTCTCATAGATGTGTCCAGAATAGAATGGGCTCATCCTCCAGGGGGCACAAATGTGCAAATCTGTCCAATAGGTTTTACTGTTTCTTCTGCACAAGTGGAAGTTAAGGCCAGATGACACAATATGAGGAAATGTCACTGAGGTTCATCCTCTGGGGACACGAATATTCACAGCTCATTTCATGACTATGTGACCAGTAGGTTTCCAGATACTGTACTGAATACAGCTTTCAGTTTAGACATGCTAAGCCGAGCCATCCTGCAACACCTTGAAAACTAACTTCAGCAGCTTGTATTTATGATCACATTCTTTAAGTTACTAGCCAATACTCCTAATTCAGTCCACTATCCCAAGGAATTACAGCTGCTTTCAGTGCTTTGACACCTCACAATTTACATCTGCTGCATTATATGAAAGGAGCGTGCCCCTCTGTCGTGAGGCAGAGCATGAGGGGTGACGGTTGTGCGGGTGGATGGGCATGCAGTGTATTTGACTCTCATGCTGTAGAAAAACCATGTCAACCTTAAAAAAAGTCTTCCAGTTTTCTGACCTTAAACACAGTTTATTTGACATAAACCTGATCTTTTCCTAACATTATCCATACCTTAGTTGCAATGTACAGATGTTGTAGAATTTGAGAATTTCAAAATGTTTTTATTGGGAATAATAATAATAATAATACAAAAACACATTTAAGTCATTTAATTTAATCTGCTGTTTTGGAGAATCGTCTACTATCTGTTAGGATCCTGTTTTATTTTGGTAGCCTTAGTTCCTGTTTTATTTTGATAGCCTTCCTTCTTGTGTCTTAGTTACTTTACTTCCTGTATGTTTCCCACACTGGTGATTGTGTTATTGTGTCCACCTGTGTCTGTTTAGTTCCCCATCTATTTAAGTCTGTGTGTTTCCTTTGTCTTTGTGGGATCATCTCCTTGTGTGTGGTTAGTGAGTCTTCCTGGCCTAGTCCCTGTTCTCCCTTTTTGTTAAAAGTTTGTTGTTTTCCTAGTATCGCTTTTTGTTCTTGGGCACTGAACTGGTGAAGTTTGGTTGCCTTGATTTTTGTTTAATAAAGTACTTGGACGACTTTCACCCAGCCCTTGTGTTTAGTCTGCATTTTTGGGTTCTTACCTTTTTTTGTTGCAAAACCACCTCAACTCCTATCCCTGAGGACTAGCCCAGCTACCCTATGTACGAATTAAATTTTGGTTTGTATTCTCAATCAAATTCTTTCATTCACACCCAAAGCTCATGACCATGGATAAAGGTTAGAACATAGACTGAACAGCAAAACGAGAGCTTTGCCTCCAGGCTCAGCTCCCTTTCCACTGTGACAGTTCACTACAATGCTGACATCCTTGTCGACACTGCACCAACCTACCTGTCAATCTCACAATCTGATACCCCAAGATACTTTAACTTCTTTAGAAACACATTCAGGTAATTTATAATGTCAGTCTTGCCACTCATTCACTCATCAAATCAGTTTAGAAGAAGCTCCAAGACAGTCACTTTCTTGTTAATTTTTCATTAGATACGTAACCAAACAAACTACATCATATCTATAGTGGATGACTGGACCAGATTCAATAAAAGGCTAATATTGGCCTCAAATAGCAATGCACTGCTGGTACAAATACACCCAGGGACAGCGTGAACACTCCCCAGCCGACGTAGCTGTTTGTCTAACTGTGGGTGGAATAATTGAGTTTAAGCATTAGGCTGAGCAGTGGGAGACAGAGTAATATGTAACAGGATAAAGGAGGAGGGAGAGTTTTTTCCCTGTGGGCTAAATCTCCAGACTCCTCCACTTCTCAAGCCACCATTTTGATGAAATTAGCAATCCTCTTCACCCGTCTTGGCCTCCATCCTCCAGCTCTCTCTGTCCTAAAGAGATTAGACCACTTCAGGAACATTATTCAGATTGTTTATCACTCTCAGCTCCAATTGAAATGAAGTGGATTCTCTTACACTGAGGGCTTCTGTAGAAATCTGAATCACATTTTTTCTCTGCCTCTCCTCTTACCTCAATATTATTAGCTCATATTTTGCCAAATTTGTAATGATTTATTTGTGTGTGTTTGTGACTCAGTAAATTATATTTTCTGGTGGGGTTTTTTAAATCTCTAATACAAATTATAATTTCATCAAAACATAGAAAATAATGTTTCTTTATATAAATTAATAAATCATAGGCATGTTAATACAATGACATGAGCTACCGAAAGATGAATTCAATACATTTTAGACTATTTTCTTTAATTGGACACAAACAATACCATCTCTAATTTCTTATTCAACTTCAGTGGCCTCAATATTGCCAGTTAATGGATCCATTGAAAGTGGATACAAGATAATTAGTAAGATCAGCTGATCTCACTGCTCCTCAGATGCTGATGAAGTCTTCATGTGTGTGTGAGAGGAACCTGTGAATCTTTCAACATTTGTGTACAAATTGTTCAGTGACCTCTCAAAGGCTCATTTGGAAGTGATTTAATATGTCATGGCCATGATCACAAAATCTGCCAAAACACACATTTCTGCATTTCAGGGAGTCATATTTTAGTGTTGTTTTCTTTCCTTCATGCTTGTGCTGACATCTTTTGCTTCAGTACTGACATTTACTACTTGTTCTGAGCTGAAATTTCATGCTGCCTGCTCTGTGGGATTTCAATAAAAACCAAACTGAAATGAATAGGAATGAATTATTCAACACATCCTCATACATAAATGACTGAATTGGTCTATTTCCAATGACTCCCAAATTTACATATATAACACTTGTGAAAATGACCATTGGACAGTACCTGCGATGGACGTGTCTTTATCACATGGTTAACGTTGGGAGTCAGGCACAATGTGCTGAGGTATAGGCACCGAAACTACTTGGTTAGGTCAAGGAAAAGATCCTGGTTTGGGCTGAGGACATTACTGTTATGTGCATCAAATAACTGAAGCACAACCCTGATTCCAAAAAAGGTGAAATTCAGAATACAGTCATTTGCAGACAAACTGTGTTTACTGGCAACAGTTTTCTGAAGTGTTCCTGACTCCATTTTGTAATATCCATTATCTAATCCAATGTATTTGCAAAGTGCTGAACCTCGCTCCATCCTTGCTTGTGATCGACTGAGTCTTTCTGTTATGCCCCTTTCATGCTCAGTCATGATACTATCACCTGTTACCAATGAACCTGTTCACCAGTTGAATATTCCAAATAGGTGTTTTTGGAACATTCCACAGTCCTTTCCCAGTCTTTAGTTGCTCCTGTCCCAACTTATTTGAAACATGTTGTTGACATCAAACTGTTTTCAATGAGTATATTCAATGAGTATCAAAGAGATTTAGAAAATGATCACATTCTGTTTATTGTTGGTTGGTTTACATGTAGGACATGAACAGCAGCATCCTTGGTGAAAATTCCTGTTTGTTTGGCCCATCCATCCACCCCACCCCTCCATATGTGGACATTCTTCTTTTTTATGTTTAGTTTTTCTTTTTTTTTTTCTAGCTGGAGTTATTACACTCAGGTTGGACAACATGACTGCTGTTAAAAGACAGAAATGTGTCAACTGTCAAATATTTTGCTATCCTGTTTATACTGAGGTTGCTCTCCCTTTAATATTGGAAGTGTAGTTAAAACAGCAATAATGAATACTTTTATATTAAAAATGGAATATGACTACTTGAAGCAATATAGAACACAGACTCCCTCTCTGGTTGTTCATCTATTTTTTCACAAGTGTCTTCATTTCTGAATGGAATTTTAAAAAATACTATACCACACATATCAACATTAAAACAATATCAGAGTATACAGAGAACATTTTAGTTTTCATATTGCCCACTGCTATTTCAGTAGGGTCATTTTGGAATCTCAACTCACTTGAATGGTCACTCGTATGATCCTTGGATGGTCTCAGGGCCACCCTGTGGTGGTATTTACCCACCTGCATATCAATGTGCTGGAATTAGATCACAACAGTTTCATGCCACAAAGGGCGTGAAATGCAGGAATAAAATCCATTCATGTGATGCTGATAACACTGATGGATACTCACAGCCATTTGTGTAGATTAATTTTGTCACATCCATTGTTAATTAGCAGAGATGGGGGAGAAGCCGTGATTATCAAATGAGCTTAGTGTATTTAGCTGGGACTAATCCCTGGCTTCCCTTGTTTATGGGATTTGATGAGGAAGACAGCGGTGAGTCAGCTGGAGAGGTGACAGAACAACTGGATTTACACAGCAAACCCAAATACAGGGCACAACTGAAACAGCTGAAGCACAGAATAAACCTGTTTCATATTTCACTGTGCTTCCTTATTAGCGTTAGCAAACACAGTCAAGCAGAACTACATCACATTACGATGCAATGCCTGTCTTTTGAACGAACATTCAGCTTCTTCTTGGCACACTCAACAATGAGAAGTCAACTTATTTACAGAAAACAAGACAAAATGTATATAATTTTTTTTCTTTTCAGTTTGCTTCATTAGGATCACAGCTGTATATGCAAGCCTATAAATGGCTTGTTTTCATTGAAGTATACACAGTGGACTTCAGGAGAGGCTCATTAAAAGAGCTGCAGTCCTCATTCAGACATTTGGAGTGTAAGGTTTTGAAGCATTCACTTTTCAATGAACCACCTCTGTGACATTTTTACGTCCAAAATCTATGAAATGTCTTGCAGCTAGTGAGGCAATGCATTATCCTACTGCAACAATGAAACTCACAGTGTCTCACTTTAAATCTGTATCAAGTTTTGATTACTTATGAAATGATCAGTACACACCATGTTCTTGGATGGTGTGCATATTCTTCTAGATACACCACCTCACATTACCAGACAATCATTTAAATTTGTGCCTCCTCTCTAACTAAACAATGGTGGATCCCGAAATGTCAAGAGCAGCATCAGAGAAAAGGCTTTGCCACTGCGACAAAGAATGGATTTTATGCCTTGAGTGCATTCTTTTTATCTTAAAATACAGTTTACAGAATGTATTGTGAGGGATTTGTCCTTTTTGTTGGGCAGATGTTCGCAGTGTTTTTCAAAACTTGTTCAACAGACATGTTTGTGGATATCCCTTAAGTCTAAAATGTTACATGGTGTTACTCTTCCTCCTGTATGGTCTATGAATTATTTTTGTAAACTACAAGTTTAAAAGATTCCGAAGACACACCACAGACGCACATTTGTCTGTACATTTAATCTAATATCCTAATGACATAATTTGATGCAGTGTTGTGTATTGTATATGTATACTGTGCTTTTTTGGGGGGGGGGGGGCAGGTCCAACACTGAAAAGGGTTATCCATGGACAGAATATGAAGACATGTAAAAGGCCCCCCTCTCATACATAAGCGCAAGGCTTGTGTCTCTTTGTAGTTGTTTTGTCTCTGTGTTTGTAATCTGGCCAGCAGATTTTGAGAATTCCTGCTCTGGACCAAATTGTTGGATGGAATGATAAATGAATGGACAGATTGAATGATTGGCAGACCATCTGATAAGAATTCTAATGTCTCGTGCATGCAGGCTGTTTTATGGAATCTGGTCCAAATGTCTAATTAGCACCAATTCAGTTTAGGCTCATTTCAATAACATGCAATCACTCAAACTGGATCTGTGGTTTGACATGTGTGCATGGACATGTGTAATTTATACCTCAGGCAGCACATGCGCAACTGTTCTCACTGTGTATCCACGCCTCAGTCCAGTGTTGACAGCCCAGATGGGCCAAAGCGGAGCTGTGGTGTGTTGTCATACTGCTTAATGTACAGTATGTAGCTGTAGATGAGTGTTTGAGTGCATTTCAGTGCTGTTTATTTAGGGCTGTTCTCCTCCATCTGCTGCTGCAGCCTCCAGGGTGTCACCGCGTCACAGTCGAGCTGCTTGATTGGCTGTTTTAATGTGATGGACAGTCTTGCAATTGAGCAGATGGCACCCCGCTGCACTTGCAAGCAACTGCAATTTCCTCAGAATGTGATTGTCTGCTGTGTTTGTGCGTACCATTCAGGGAATATGTTTACTTCAGCTTTAGCATAGGCTGAAAATAAATGTTCTCTGTCCATGTTTAACTTTTGATTTAATTTCTTTCATTAATTAATTCTTCACATCTGTAAGACCCTTTTCTAGTAAACATTTTGAAGCTGAAAACGTGTTGATTTACAGTAACAGATGTGCACCAGTGTTAAAAACTTATATAACTTATAACTTATATTACATTGCTATATTTTGAAAATGTGTTAGAAACATGTTTGTTTCCTTGCATGTAGAAGTCCTAGTGGTAGCTTTGGTCTAAGTTGCTGACATTCCCCTGACAGAACTCTTAAAGGAGCAGGTACTGAGGAAATAGTTTTAGTATTGAGTGACAAAATAGTTTTAAGGGTCTAGCTTTTGCAGATCTTTCAACCACATAACTGTCTTCAACAATGAATGGAATGAAGTTCTTAAGTCAAAATCTCTCTAAATTTTAATTTCTAAATTGAGATTGTTTTATGTACTGATCATCTTGTGAAAACCCAAACCCACAAATTAAAGCAGAAACATGACAGAAAATGCCGCTCCACCAATGTGAAAGACTTTCGTTTAGCCTAGCAAGATCATCTTAAAATATATAGGAAGGCCTCCACAATGCCAAGGCAACTTATTACTCACTGTTAATAGCGGAAAATAAGAACAACCCTAGGTTTCTTTTCAGCACTGCAGCAATGTTGACAAAGGTCGCTTTCACACCAGAGCTGTTTGGTCCGCTTTAAACGGACCAGAGTTCGTTTCCTCGGATAGTCCGCTTCGTTTGGGCAGGTGTGAAAGCTCATCTGAACTCTGGTGCGGACCAAACAAGCGAACTCTGGTCCGCCTGAAAACGTGGGTCTCGGTTCGCTTGCAAGTGAACCCTGGTTCGGTTCGTATGCAGTGTGAAAGCTCACCAGACCAAACACAGGACTAAATGTATGTAGTGATGCTATATGCAGTGCATACGCAGTGCATCTAGGATGACAAGTGACTGCTGACATTAGCAGTTGCTAGCTAGCTTAGCTCAATTGTCTGAACAACAATAACCCAAAAATTCTCAATTTGGCATATTTAAACAAAATCAAATCATAACTACCAACAGTCACAGTCCTTAAACTCTGAGCTCATACGTTGTCACATGTTAGATCGTCAAAGTTAGAAAAATAACAGAATCAATCCCTGACAAGCTACGATAGCATTATAGGAACAGTTACGTTCACTAACGTTGTAGCATTCCCTAAAATAATGGGAGGGGGAGGGAGGGATTTCCCCTCCTACTTTGTCCAATCGACGAGCGCCCCTTTCAACCATGTGATGCTGCTCAGAAAGTTCGGTGCGCTTTAGAAATCAGTGTGAAAGTAGAACTGAAACAAGTGATAAATGCAACAATGTTGCGACTTTCAGCTCCCCAGTCGAACGGAGTCCACTTGGTCAGGTGTGAAAGCGACCAAAGAGTCATAACTCTATTGATCCATGTATTCCTAAAGCCTTCAGCTGTAATGATTTCATGAGCTTCTTTAACGATAAAATGTAAATTTTTAGAGACAAAATTCATCACCTCTTGCCCTCAGCTGTTACTCATTTATTGTAAAGCACAGGAACCAGGAATCTTAGAAACAGCTGTTAAACCTGGCATATATTTAGACTGGTGTTTTTTCATTGACATTCACCAACTAACTTCAACCATTTCTTCATCTCTTAAACCCCATGCCAACAAGGCTGCATAAAGACATACTCCCTTAATTGGTACTTCTTTACTAGATATGATCAATCTGTCTTTATCAATAGGCTCTGTACCACAGTCTATTGAATTAGCTGTAACATCAAAAGCCAACTACAGGCCTTTCTCTAACCTCCCCTTTCTCTCTAAAATCCTTGAGAAAGCAGTCAGCAATCAGTTGTGTTACTTTCTGCATAACAATAATTTATTTGAAGACTTTCAGTCAGGATTTAGAATGCATCACAGCACAGAGACAGCACTGGTCAAAGTTTGCATTGCATCAGACAAAGGACTTGTCTCTGTGCGTGTCTTGTTTGATCTTAGTGCTGCATTCAACACCATTGACCAACGCATCCCGTAGTGACCGGAACACTTAATTGAAATTAAAGCAACCACGCTAAGCTGGTTTAAGTCCTACTTATCAGATCAATTTCAGTTTGTACACATAAATGATGATTCCTCTGTGCACACCAAAGTTAGTTAAGAAGATTAAAGACACAGAAGACCTGCAACTTGCTGCTACTAAAACTGCACTTTTAGTACTGAGCCCAAAACACCTGAGAATCTCACTATTTAAATGATAGCATTACAAAAGCTAGGTAAATAAATCATAATTATCCCATATTCGCCTCTCTATACTCGCTCCCTGTTAAATCTAGAACACAATTTAAAATCTGCCTGTGTCCCCACTGGAACACTGCGCTCCCAGAATGCAAGTTTACTTGTGATTCCAAAAGTCTCCAAAACTAGAATTGCAGCCAGATCATTCAGCTCCTCTCAAGTGGAGCTATCTTCCAGTCTCATTTCAGGGGCCAGACACCCTCTTTGCATTTAAAATTGGGCTAAAACTGTCCATTTTGATAAAGCTTACAGTTAGGGCTGGCTCAGGCTTGCCTTTGACGACCCCTAGTTATACTGCTATAGGCTTAGGATGCAAGGGGACTTCCCATGATACACTGAGCTCCTCTCCTCTTCCTCTCTATCAGTGTACATCCCGCTTTCTGTCCCATAAATGCATTTCTGGCTCATCCAAAAGGAGGACCCAGGTCTGGCCAAAAGGTTGGTGGCAGTCCGCTGGGAGTCGACTCAGCATGAGGCCACATTCTCAGCACTCCCCAGTAGCGACCCAGCCTCTGAACCTGTTAACCTCCAGCAGCCAAGCCATCCTGTTTCCATCATGTCTGGTTCACCAGCCTTACTAGCCAAGAGTTCCCCTTGACTTACTGTCTCACCTCACAAGTTCTCATGGATCATAGCTACATGTGGATTATGGATCATGGTAGCACCGACTGCCATGACCCTGCCTGAGTGTTCCTGTCTTCTTTTTAGTCATATTTCTGTAATACACAAATTAGTGTTATGTACATATATTATCATATATTAATATATGTATATACTATAATAAACATACCATATACTTATCATTTCATATTCAGTTGTATTATTATTACAATTATTAGGATTATTATTAATAGTAGTAGCAATAATAGCGATACACTTGGTCACAATCCAGCTCAGCACTTACCTGTTGCTGCAGCTCTTCAGCCACGCCCCATACCTGCCCATCTGCACACCTAGCCTATTAGACTCATCAGGAGGGTATTTAAGCAGCGCTGGCATTCTTTCCTGCTGCCAGATTGTCTATGTGTCATACCAGACTCTCCAGCATTCCTTGCCTGCTTTATCTCTGGTATTCGACCTTACCTGTTCCTGACTACTGCATTTGTTAAGTCCCTGTGTCTGCGGGTGTGCAGATCTCACCACCTCGGGGGTAATAAAGAACGTGTTCCTCCTCCGAGAGTGGTTTCGACCATGCTGAAATCTGTCAGTGATTTCCGTGTTCAATCCACCCTCAGCACAGTAACTCTGTCTGTGTCTGTCTCTACTCAGCATGTCACAGTGTTACCCCGGTTGTCCGTTTCCCAGTATTTCCCATAAATCGGTCGGCACTGCAATTGGGTCCTCCAGTAATTATGGAAATAGATGTTATAATTTCTAATAATATTGCCAAGTGGTTACATATAAAGACTGAAAAGATCTGAAACTAAGATAGAGCCCTGTAGAGTACCTGTAGAGAACTGTCAACCAGTTAGATAAGACCTGAGCCATTTGAGAACTGTGTCAGAGAGACCAACCCAGAGTTTAAGTCTGTCCAGCAGAATACTATGATCTACTGCATTGAATGCAGCACTGAGATCTAACAGGGCAAGCTTTTTCTTATCACTTTTGTCATTAACAACTTTGACTAGCACTGTTTCTGTACTGGTCTGGGCCCTAAAACCAGACTGGAATTTTTCAAACACACTGTTGTCACAGAAGAAATCATTCAGCTGTTTCTAAAATCGTACTCAGAAAAGGCAGATTGGAGACTGGTCTGTAGATAGAGATGACCAATTAAATTGCCTTTTTTAAGCAGTAGTTTAATTAGAGCAGTTTTAGCTGTGCCTGTGCACAGTGAGCGATTAATTATTGTTAAAACCTCTGTGAGGCAGTCAAAAACCAATTTTAAAAAAGTAGTGGGAATGGGATCAAGACCACAGGTAGAGGATTTTAACTCACAGACAACTTCTTCTTTGTAATTTCCAAGTCCACTGCTGTAAAGCAGTGCATGGTGCATTTGGTACATTGTTCATTCTTCCTTGAGTAACATTTGTACTGAAGGCTGTGATCTTATCTCTAAAATAGGTAGAAAATTTATTGCATTTTGTAGTACTGATGTGATCTGAGTAGTAGTTAGGGGCAGGAGTTGAAAAGATAACTATTTGATTGTTATAGTTTTTATTTATTAATTAAGTTCAGAAAAATTAGATCTAATATATATACATTGTATTCTAAAAGAAGTAATAGTAGTTTTTGTCTTAGTGTTGGTCTTTCAGCTGGAAGGAGACTAGAAGGCCAGTGACGAGCTGACTTGGAAGCTGGAGCTTGCACAAGGCAAGAAGTCCGGTGGCTAACTGACTGGTGGCTAGAAGGCCAAGGAGTAGACTTTCCGACGTATATACAGTAAGTCAAGGGGAACTCTTGGCCAGTAAGGCTGGTGAACCAGACACGATGGAAACAGGATGGCTTGGCTGCTGGAGGTTAACAGGTTCGGAGGCTGGGTCGCTACTGGGGAGTGCTGAGAATGTAGCCTCATGCTCAGTCGACTCCCAGCGGACTGCCACCAACCTTTTGGCCAGACCTGGGTCCTCCTTTTGGATGGGCTGATAAAACTTGCTTATCACCATCAGGATTATGAGGATGGATGAAAGTCTGGAAAACATGAAAGTGGTCAATCCCTGCTGGCTCTGTAACTTTTTCAGTCACAAATGAGAGTGAAACAAGTGGACCCAAATGCAGGAGACTTGCATACAGGATCAAATGCTGAACTCTTTATTGAAAATCCCAAAAACTGAAACAGAAACAGGCAAAATGAGCAGATGACATGACAAAGACTGAAGACTGGACTAAAATACAAAGTAACCTGATGACTCATGACTAAACTGATGGAAAGGAGCTGATTGGCTAGGGAGAACACTGGGCACAGGGCCGGGTTAACAAGGCCGAGGCAGGGCACGTGAAGGTATAAGGTGTGGAGGGAAAGGCAGGTTGAGGCAGAGCACAAGAGGGAAACAGTACAGACGGACAAAAAACAAACAAACAAACAAACAAACAAACAAACAGAAAACAAAACAAAACCAAAAAAAAAACAAAAACAGACAACACCTTCCCAACACCTATAAAGCTGTAATTAACATGTTTCTAGTCTCTACATTACAATAAATGTTAAACTGACTATTTGTAGTTTTTAGAGAGTTATGTATTGGAACCGTTTATTAATGTGCAACAGCTTGTCCACCAGCATGTCTGCATTGCCTCTCAGGGCGCAGTGTTGGTTGCCAGATTTGATCAGTGACCACAAATTTGTCACAGGTCTTTCTTTAAGCACAGTGCTATAAAACCTGGCAAACTCATTCTCTTTCAGTTCAGTCGGTCACTCTTCCCTATATATAACAGACAGCCAATAGCTTACTGAACAAGAAGCAGTAACTTTAGATTTCAGACAATTATCAAACATCATCATTTTGCATGAATGCTGACAGAGTGGCACGGCTGAAATGAAATGCATTGCAGTGTATGTTGTTAGCAACAGTGCCACTGTGGAATTTTTGAGGGCACTATATGGTGCATGGATTTACAAATTCAGAATTCAGTTAATTGAAATGGTGGACAGTAAATAAAATGTACTGTATGATAATATAAGTGATGTCAGATACAGCCTTTATATTATGTATATTGACAGAAAGCTGAGTTTTGCTGCACAGCCATTACCATGAGGTAAAAGCATCTGAAATTGCACTACACTGTTTGATTGGAACACCAGGGGAAAAAAAGCCTAGATTGAACATTAAGCATATTTCCTGTCGACTTATATTTCTATATATATTGGTTTTATATAGTGTATTATATTGCACACAGTTTATTTCACATTCTTCAGTACTTAGTTGCTAGTCCTACAGGTAGAATGTTCAAAGAAGACCTGTGTAGTTGTGAAGAAATATGAACTAATAACTGTTCTCAGGGTGTGTACATGTGCTGGGAATCATTGAAATTGCTAACTTAGAACTGAACGTGATTGGCCCATGTTATGCTGTCACCACACATAAATCTCATCAGGGTAGTATAGTGAGGAGATTGGTTGGTCTTCACTAAACATCCACTTTTATTGACATCATTCTCAGCAGCTCTTTGAAGGTCATGGTCAAAATGCAGAGATACTGTACACAAAAAACAAAATGAAATGTCACACCTCAGAAAACATTATTTCTTGCAGAATGACGTGACCTGCAGCAAATGAGTCACAGCTTATTAGGGAAATTGTGAAACATAATGCAATACAGTGTTGTTCTTTTGAGGAAAAAGATCCATAATGTGTTTTGAAACAGGAGCACACATTGAGAGACGGTGACTAGATTTAATTTTTTCCTTTTTCTTTCCTTTTTTTTTTTTTTTTGGAATGTCCTCCAGCTCAGCTTGGTGGATAATAGCTTTCTGGGGACAAGTATGAGGAACAGGGGCCGCTAATGAATTCTTGTATCACATCTGCTGAGGAGCTCTCCACATGCCAGCTATTTACAGGAGGCTGATGGAGAGCTGCACTATCCTCACACATTAATTGTTAACACTGTCAAATGCAAGTTCTGCCTCCTAGTGTGATGGGATTTTTATTTTGTCTGAAAGAGTACAATACAGTATTGTCTAACGGGCATTGCCTTGATCGCTTGTCACTATCTTCTAACCTCACAGTTTTCTTTTTATTTCACTCTATTACTTTCACTCCCTCTTTGATCCCCTCACCTCCTACTATCATCCACTCCAATTCCCAAGTTTCTTTTACCTGAACTAAAACTAAAACTGCCGGTGTCATTTTTTATAAGACAAGTAAGTCTCAGTCCTGTCACTTCTCGCTGACAAGACTGACAGTGCAAAGTGCCTGTATTCTCTAGTTTGATCAAACTGATTTATGTGTGA
The DNA here is from genome assembly GCA_037975065.1 of Chaetodon trifasciatus. Lineage (NCBI taxonomy): Eukaryota > Metazoa > Chordata > Actinopteri > Chaetodontiformes > Chaetodontidae > Chaetodon > Chaetodon trifasciatus. Next base: position 12,990,240 of record JBBMOE010000005.1, read on the forward strand.
TGTGTGATTGTAGTAGGATGTGTCTATTTGCTGGCACCACACCAATTGATTAAAAGCCATAACTAAGTTGCTACAATAATGTCTTTCTATAAAGTCCAATAAAAAAAATTATAGCATTCTTTGAAGTGATTCCTCTGTGGAAAGGTACCAGACACATTCAGCCCTCACTATCTCCCACTGATCAGCCTCTTAAATGAGCAGCAGAGTGAAAAAAGGCCAGAGCAGATGACAATAAAGGGTGATGAGGAGATGACTCAGTTGTTGGAAAATCTGGAGCTGTCACATCAAGTCTGTAGAGGCTGAAACTATGGAAAGGTGAAGAAATGTCATTACAGCTGAACACTGGTTTCAGTTGATCCAATAAAGAATATATATATATATATTTGTAGTTTTCACCCAAATTGATGTGGATTTGCTAAAAGCCTGATAATGAGTATGTAAATGGATCATTTCTGTCAACTCTCAAACCATAAAAGTCATGACATGAAGGAGAGACTGGAGCAGACACTGTTTAAACACTCTGGTTTTTAGAGGTTGTTACTTAAAGGCATTTTTAGACAGAACTGTAACTGGTAATAATAACAAATAATAAATATTCAGAGCCCATATAGCAGAGACATAAAAGTAGAACTAAAATACATAGTAACACAAATTGATTGAACATAGGAGAATATATTAGCTGATGTTGAATGTATACATCTGATAACCACAACTTTAAAAACACAGTGTTCATTTTACCTCAGAATATTGGCCAAATTGATGAACTGGGCATGTGCTTTTTGCTTTTGTCAAACGTATTAAGTTTGACTGAATGAATCTCTGATCAGCCAACAGTGTTTACTTGGAAGGGAATTTACATAATGCCATACCAGCCTGACCCAACCAGCTGTCAGTGATGTTGTAAATACAAAGAAGTGTGATTTGTGTGAGGCAGTGAGCAGAATGAGGAGCAGCAGATTCTACAAAGAGCTACCCAGGATGCTGCGGACCACATCAGCATGGAAATAATTCCCATAATAATATGATAACTTATAGCTGATATTTTCTGCCCCGGTAAGATCGGTTAGTCTTTCCACCGTTCTTCTCTAGAGTAAAATTCTTGCTGCCAGTAACCACTCCTGTCAATGCAAAATGTCCAACTTGCACTGTTGGTGTGAAAGACATATATAGTGTCTTAAAATGTGAACAAAAGATGAGGGAGTCTGTTTTTTTCCTAATATTTTTCGAACAGTTTCTTATGATTTCATTCATTTACCAGGACACTCAGGTCTGCTCATAGGAGGGGGAACACACCGTACTTATGCTATGGAAATATTACTGTTGTGTACACTTCCCATGCCCAGCCACAGCTTGGTATCTCTGACCACAATGTTGTCTTCTTGCTTCCGCACTACAGAACGGAACTGAAGTGTCACAAGCCCCAGACCTACAGCGTCCACCAGTGGACAGAGGACAATATTGCGCAAGGTGTTACTAGATACCCTCCCCATCCCTGAGTCAAAACACCCTGCTCCCTTCATTGTGGAGAATGTATGCTGGCTGAGTTGCTGTAGACCAGGCAAGGCTCCAGCGAAGGATGGTATCCAGGCACAGGTGCTGAGGGAATGTGCCATGGAGCTCTCTCCCATTATGCACTCCCTCTTCTGGGAGTCCTACAGGACTGCCTCAGCACCCATCTTACGGAAAACATCCACTATCATACCGGTTCCCAAGAAACCACGCCCATCAGAACCAAACCAGACCACAATCCATCAAAGTGGGCAGTACAACATCCTCATCCTCCATCACCAACACTGGAGCCCCACAAGGTTGTGTCCTGAGCCCCTTTCTATTTACCCTTTACACCAATGACTGTGTCAGTCCCTCACCCATCATCACATACTTCATATACTCAGATGACACTGCAGTACTCGCACCTCTTAATGATAATAACTCGGTTGCAAGCTACTATGACTCACACAGTGGTACACAGACAATCACCTACAGTTAAATGTCTCCAAAACAAAGGAACTGGTCTTCAGAGTCACAAATATCTCGGCATCACCTTAAACAATAAACTGAACCTTGAACAACACACAATTGACATCCATAAACGCTGCCAACAAAGACTTTCCGGCACCCGCAAACTTAGAACACTTTCCATTGCCCCCCCCACCTTCTGCTACTAATTTACAAAAGTATTGTTCAACCCGTCCTCCTCTATTGCTCCCCCTGGTTCTTTAATATGTTGTCAACCATCTCCAAGAACAGACTTACACAAATCATACACGAGGCTGCCAAGATCATTAGCCTCTCAATCCCCAACTACCCAGACCTCAATCGCACGGCACTGCATGAAGAGCACACACCATAGCACTTGACCCAAGTCACCCCCTCAACATACACTTTGAACTACCTGGCAGCAAATGAAAGTTAAAATTAAGAATTTGTTTTTGCTACTATTTCTGTTCTTCTATCTAAGTAAACATTTTAATGCAAGAGTTTCACTTGTAATCGAGTATTTTTGCAGTGTGTTACTGCTACTTTTACTGAAGTAAATGATGTGAATACTTCTTTCATCTTGGCTTGGATTTAACACTTTGAATTTAAATTGAAAAAAGTGAGCATTTACCAACCAGGAAGGAAAAAATAAAACTTCCTCAGTTGAAAACATGCGATAGGATGCACCAGCTGTGCGTGGCCAGCCTAGTTTGTGTTTGGCTGTTGTGTTATAATCTGGCAGAGCAGCATCCCTCCTGACTAGCAGGCTAATGCCTCATAACAGTGACAAGCAGCCAATTTACACATCACATCTCCACCATGAGCGACAGCAAATCAATACACACTCGGAGTGATCACAGCATCCAGCAGTGTACCAGTCAGTGTGTGTGTTTGTGTGGGTGTGTGTGTATGTGCACACCCGGGTATGTGTGTGAATGTGCGGGAGAAAGAAAAACAGATTTAAAAAATGTGGGAGTGTGACACTGTGTTAAAAAGAAAGCTTGACTGAGTGTTAATGCATGTAGTTTATTTTGGTGCTGTTCATCTTTGTGTGTGGAAACGTATTTGTGTATTTCTGGGTCTGTGTCAGTGTTTATAAGCACCATGTGTAATTACTAACACCACTCAAGCTCTCAGTGTGGACTGCACGAAAAATACCATTAACCTCAGTTGCTGGGCTTCACAGCTACTGAAGGAGGGAGAGGAGGAGGAGGAAGAAGAGGGGTGTCAGGAGATTACAGCTACTGCTGTATGCCACTGGGAGCTGCCCACTACAACTGCATTCATGTACTGCTGGCCACTGAGCAGCTCCACTGGAGGTTTCTGCGTGTAGTCAGAGCGTGTCAGGAGGCTTGTTTCTTCTTCCCCCAAATTAGATGAGTCCAAAGGGTCAAACTACAAACTGATCTAAATAGAAACAGTGCTCATTTCAAAACACAGTTGATTATTATTCCGGTTTATTACAACATGGCTGTCTTTTTCCAGGTTTTGCCATCATGTATAAGTTATTGATGCGATGACTCATGACCTGCAGCCAATGTGCCCTGCCTCTGTACTAGTGCATAGCCTTTTTTTCCAGTTGAATGGGAGCATACTTACTTACTGGACTAAACTTCACAAGTCACTTGCAGCTTGTGGTGCAGCAACCATTGCTGCTGCTGTTCATGTATCCCTAGCAACATATGGAGGCTCTGAGCCCCTAGGAGGGTAGCAATTGTCGCCACTCCCTGCTCCCTGCTGAATTTGAGTGCTTCCTTGAAGGGAGTGCCACATACATATATTTTGCAGTCACATTATAATGGTTGTGTTAAACATGGCAGAAAACATGCTGCTTGGAAGACGTCAGGTATTGCAAAAAAGCTTCAGCAGCAGTGTTGGCATAAATATGGCTGTCAAATCTAATTTATGATTTTTACGACTTAACAGTCTGTATGTCAGGAAAATTCACTCAGGTGTTGTCTTGAAATACTGTTTATACAACCCCCCGGCATCCATGTAGTAATTACACAGGTCTTGACTTTTTTCTCTTGTAAATACAGAACTCAATGTTTTTATCTCCACTGAATCATAATATCCTCACAATAGCACCGAGCAACCATCAACTTACCATGCATGTGTCCAAGGCTGAGATAAAAATCAAACACATCCGAAGCATAGCTGTATGACTTGTGACAAGGCATATGCGATGGCAGCTTGATAACCTGTTAAATGAAAGACTTGACAACCCCTGTGTGAGGCTACAGTTGTACCATTACAACACTTTGCTGATTGCGTTGTGGAACTACAAATCAGTCACTTTAAATTCTTGTTTTTGCACATTCATCAAGTGGAGTCATACAAGCAGACATATTTTCAACTTGCACAGACGTCTCAATTCACAGCATCTACAGCAAAACTGAATTGATTTGCATCTTTCCATTGACTGAAGATCTGAAACTCGCTAAGAAAAAGCACAGTTCTGATGAGAGGTTAACCAGTTGTTTGTGCTTGGTGCTTCAGTACATTGGCATAGGATGATGAACCTAGATGACCATTTAGTCTTTTTTTATAGACCTCTTTTTTGTTTTAGATTTTAGAGAAAATGTAGATATCTGGAGCCTAAACACTCAGTCACACCAGGACTTAAAACTGTGAAATGATATGATTAGAACTTCTTGCAGTGGAATTGGTGTGTTTTGTATATGTTTTGATAACGGGGTAAAGTAAATGTCCTGCAAATTTATTAGCTGTCTTGACTATGCTGACCTTTGAGGGGATGGAGAGCCACAGGAGTCCAATATGGAGGAAGCTCTTATAACTTATTAGCTATGTTGCACCATTCACTTTTACTTAACCTTCTCTGTCACAGAAGAGCAGTTAACATCACAGTTTACAATACTAGCTACAGCAGTTCACCACTAGTCCGGCGAATAGTCACTTCGTCACAAAGCTTTGGGCTCCACCTGTTGACAAGCGAATCTCACTTTGTGTTATGACTGTCACTTAATGAGAAATGTGACAAAGAGATTGTTAGATTGTTGCCAGTGAGCAGAGATTACTTTAAAAGTACAAAAGAATGATTTTTGCATCCCTCATTTAGAATCTATGCCTCATTCATAAGAGGTAGCTTCATTTTGCTCATAATGAATATGATGGAGTTACACACACAGTCATCTGAAAGCAACTGAAAAAGAGGTAGTAGGGACTCCTCTGGAGAGAGAGACAGGAGAGAATAGAATTTGAGAAGATGGTAATAAAGGGAACACTGATATCTGTTGGGGAGAAGGAAGAAAGTGATTTTAAATCTCATCTCTTGCTCTGGTGCACCTTTGGACAGGATATTACTTTCTGCTGCTTAGAAGTATACATTTCCTTTCTTGAGCTCATCTAGAGATAGGAGATCCAGCAGCTTCTTATCTCAGAGAGATCGAATTAGATATTCCTTCATCTGTGATGGACGAAGAAGCCTCTGCTCTCTGTCACACACACACACACACACACACACACACACACACACACACACACACACACACACACACACACACACAGATAGTGGTCTTATTTCCTTCACAGCAAATATGGCATCTCACTGGTTGCAAATGACAGCTAAAAACATGTTCTCTTATATCTTCAAACATTAATAAAATACCGCTTCTTGGGGTATTTTCCAAAGAGTAACAAGTGTCCTCCTTAGTTGAGAAAGAGTCCAGAGGTCCTTCGGTATCAGTAAGTACAGACTCTCCACCAAAGCAGGATCAGTAGTGATATTACAACCTGAGGTTACCTTTGGTGTCTGACTTGGCAATGGAAAAGAAGAGCTTTTTCATCATGTGTCAGTGTGTTTTAAACTCTTTTCCTGAAAAGTCAATGTTAAAGGCATTAAAGCCCCAAATGTTTCATTGCCCGTAATTACATTGCTGTCATAATTTGTGACATAGATTTTAAGTTTGTAACATCTGTCCAGGGACAGCAAACAAACAGTAGAAATGTTTATTACTGTATGCTGTCCCTGTTAAATAAACCAATAAGTTAATAAATAAATCAATAAAATCAATAAATACTGAATGTTCGAGATGATGGAGTCCTTTATCTTGCACTCGTGCTACTATTCATGTGTTATCCTAAATTAAGTCCACTCATCTAAATATTTATCAGACTGCCACACTGTTTGTAGCGTCTTTGGCTTATTGATGTACTTGTCCTTCTTGCCAAGGTGTTTCTCCGAAATGAAACTCAATGTCAGAGATTCAAGTGCTACAAGAAGTCCAAAATAACCATGATGGGATTGCTTGGCATGTTTCTGGGATGTCGAGTCTTCTATATGTTCGCCCTTTCAGTCATGCTGATAGTGAAAGCTTTACAGACTGAAAAAAGACGAGAGACATTTGCATCTTGTTTGTCAGTTAACCTCTACTAACCATGATGGTTCTGGAGTTATAACAAGCATCTGTTTTTCTGTGTTTGCTAAGATAACACAGATAAGACTTTATTAGTACTATTTGAACATCAACTATTGGAGGCTACGTACACAATAAACACAAAGACTATAAAATACATATTGCATATTGCGGGACGCAGCAAGGCAGACAATCCAACAAATACTGGTTGAAACCTTGGCGCTTAAATACTGTGTAGGCAGGTGAGTCTTGATTGCTTGATTGAGTGCACCTGAACTCAGGAGGAGAGGAGGCTGAGCACAACCTCTCGGCCACCCCTTGCAGTAACACAGACTCAGGCATGAAGGACAAGGGAGAGACAGACAGGAGACAAAAGAGGGGGGAAAACACAGGAGCACAACAGGAAAAAGGAGAGGAGAATGCAGATCTCCACAGATGGACGGTAGGTTTCCTGCCAAGTCAGACATTCTGGCATATAAAGTTAAAGCTGGCTTTCACTCTTTTCACAAGTGATCTCAATAGCTTGTAATAATTAGACAATGTGTCAACACTGATACAGTAATGGTTTATTGATTTTAATATGATGCAGGGATAAAGGGGTCTCCCCCTTGGGAGCATGACTGCTCAGTGAATTGTAGTGGAATCTGCCAGTAAGGTTCTGAGAAATTACATTACATTATTTTATTTAGCTTATGATAAGTTCCTTCAACCATATATGGATACAACCCAAAACTCTCAACTTTGTCAAATAAGCTGAACTACTTCAAGTGGTACATTTAGAAATCATCACAGATAGAGAAAGAGTTTTATGATGATGATGACCACGTTCTGGATATAGAATGGGCCTGAGCCGTTTGCAGAAAGGTAGGCGAGTACCAGGGACTTGAATCTGATTCAATCAGCCAGTGCTAGGTGTGGAGGAGCACTGCAGTGTGTGAGATATCTTAAGAGCAAAGTTGACGTTTCTGATTGATAGTGGTGCTCATATGTGTTGAACATCCCATTTGGAGAGATTGTATTTTTATTTTCTTGCAAACATTAATGTGCCTAGTGGAGTTCATGGCAATCTTGACCATTTGATTTGATACGATTTCTTGTGTAGAAGAGCATATTTTGTTCTGATGATGGGACTAGTGGAAATGTCAGGATGTCATGAAAGAGCATGGTGACTCAATAAATACTGTCCACAGCACTTTCATAGTTATCTGCCCAGTAGTTGTGTAAGTAGCCATCAAGACGTACTTCTGCTGGTCAAAGTATTTAATTGATAGATAAGCCAACTGATCATGGTCATTTAGCCTCATTGCTAGCAGAGCAAAAACAATGCTATTAATTGCAAAATCCATGCATATTTAAATCATTATATGCCAGGAAACAGAACCAAACCAAACTTATATGAAAGAAAAATGTTTGCAGAGTTTTGAACAGTGATTACCTGCACAAACTAACAGCTCAGTCCAACAGCCTTGTCACCAGGCCAAGCTGTTCAACATCCAGCTAGCTATTTAACAAAGGGCTTTTTGTTAGTATGTTTTCTGCAAAGGTGTATAGGTGTATTCACAAGCACCATCAGTTGAGTGCAAAGCTATTTGGACTGCACTGACATGGCCAATAGTTGACTGTCTTTCCTCTTTCAAGTGAATGATGGTGTGCTTTTATCAGGAGGTTTTATGGGCATGTTACACCTAAGGTTTGACGAAACTCTGGCACAACATTAAAATGACACCACCCTCTTCCAAACACTCCCATCAGACACTCAACCATCATTGCAGATCAACTGGAATAAAGGAGGAAGAAAGCCTGTCAGATCACAACAACAAACACATAGGGATTCACAACATATATGATAAATGGGCAATACACAATCAGTCAATATGACCACCAGCAGACATGGAACACTATTAGCATTCATTTGGAATTGTGTTTGTCCTCATTTGAAGGTAAATCCAAAATGTAGTCTCTTTTCTGTTTTGGTGTCATCAGGCTCTTTAGCTGTCTGTCTGTCCAATATTCAGTCCTCTTTTTCTGTGTAGCTCTTTGCCTGCATGATGTACGTCTATGTTCATCAGCTAAATGCTAACTTTATCTTGAATACAGCTGCCTGCTGGTTAGAGACGAGGTTAATGAGCAACAACTTGGTGGTAGGTGGAGACTCTTTCAAATTCCACATGCTCAGTTGAGCAATTTGTAATAATTGGTAAAAACTTTTGATTAATGATTAACAAACATCAGATAATGATCTCTGTCCAATAATTGTCCATTTTCTAGTCATGTGAGTTTTATTTACAAGCCTGGTGTGCTTGTATTTGGGCAATTTGAATCTAGTAAGAATGCAATTATGTATGGTTCAAATTAAACAAAACCAACTGTAGGTGCGATTGCACTCTAAGATGCTAAGCCGTGCATATACAGAAAGTGTGTGTGTTTTGTGCACTCAGACACATACTGGAACTGCAGGACTGCATTTGAAGCTTTACTGAGGCAGGCTAATCCATGAGCTGCAGGCCTCAGCTGCCATCGCCAGTCCGCCAGGCTGAAAATAATTACATTTTAAATGGCTGTGCAAACAACAGCCACCACATTAGCGTGTTAATTCAGGCCAATCACTTCTACTAAAGAAAAAAAAAAAAAAAAAATCGAATAACGGGAGGAAACACTCCCTTCATTCTGTCCCCCACAGACTGATAAATGCATAGTAGTCTTCCATGCCCCGGGTGACCATTTATAACATTTGATTATTTATTTATTTCACTAAATCTGCATAATCATTTTGGTTATAGGTCATATGCGAACAAGATGGGAAGCTAAGAATAGCATGCATTATTCATGATTTGCGGAATACAGTGGGTGCCAGAGGTTTACAAGATATGTGAGTGAGATTTACCGAATTTATTCTTTTCTTTATCGCACAAAAGCTTCTTGGACTGGGAGTACCTGGGGCACCAGATAGAGCAAGTGTGTAATGAAGAAAATGGCAAAAAGATGAGGTAACCTAGATAAATAAATCACTGTGCCCTATCCATGCTGTATGCTTGCACAGTCCCATTTGAGCAAGAATGTTTGACTTCATAGTGAAATCTCACCTTATGTGAGGTGGATTTATTCCCTGTAGTAGCAAATGACAATAGATAACTTGTGTAATAATAAACTTGTGCTATCTGCTACTCTCTATCAGCAAGTTAAAAATACATCCTATCTGTAAATCTTCATGTTGGCGCTTAGTCTGCTGTAACAAAATGTGGGAGCAAATCAGTGACAGAGTGTGCTGCGTCATCTTTTTACACATATAAAATGACTTAGACATGGTAACTTTAATGGCAGATATCAAAAAGCATGGAGTCATCTATGCTCTTAATATTGCAGTTGTTCTGACTCATCCTGCTATGCACTCAGAGGACAAGAGGGTGCTGCTCATGTGTGTTTGCAAGTGTGTGTGTGGATCAATGGATGGCGTGATAGGAGAGCCTTAGATCAGAGATAAATGACTTCATTAAAGTGTAAGTCTCAGAAAGCTGGAATGAGCCACATCTCCCCCCTCTGTGCCACTGTAGATTATGAACTCCATAAATCAATATATTTCTGTAAAAGGATAATGTTCCCCTGGCTGCTACATTCAAGCTCCAACAGTGGGGCTGACACAGTTAAGGACTTTCACATTCTGTCGTGATTTCTGGTTTGAGAGGACGCTGGGGACGTGGGGACGTCAGGTTCGGGAACTTGCAGGTTAACACAGCATTATGTTGGCAGTGAACATGTGCTCAGTGGGTGATGAAATGTGATGAATTGTCAAGGTTCACTCATGAAAGTGGTTCAAATTTAAGGATTTATGAGTCTTGATTTCAGATGGTCCTTGAGCTGAATGACACATGGGTTTCCCACATAAAAGCATGAAACTTGATTTCAACATTATCATTATCAAACATTATCAAAAAGTGCTAGCTTTTGTATGAACATAACAGCAAACATGGAGTGTTGAATGAGCACCTGTTCTTACTGTATGCTCTATACTACATGTATGGAAGTTTGTTAACGATAAAACTCTGGTGTTAGCATTCAGACAATTGTAATTCCATCTGCTTTTCTGCTTTTCTGATTCCGAGCATGTGAGAATGTGCATGCAACCAATTTCTGGCAAACATAGCTAAAAGGACACACCCATAAAATAAATATATGGATGTTGAATTAAGGTCAATTTAGGTCAAATTCAGTTCCAGAGACATTATTTTATGCTGTAAAAAGTTCCTGCTCAGTGGAAAATGATGTGCAAAAATAATCACCAGTTTTTTTTCAATGTCAGTGGACTAATTTGCCTAATATTCATGGGTCTTTAGACTGCAGTTTAAACGTACACAATAATGGGCTGAAGGAACCTTTTAGTCCCTCAGAAAAGTAGGGACTAAAAGTTCTATGTAATCTGTGTAGCAACGTGGCTTCTACCTGTAATTTCTCACAGGTAATTTGTAATTACAGGTTGAAATGAAATCTAAAAAGAGAAGATAGCTGATAACTCTTTGCTAGTAGCAAAGTAGTACTCCTCTACATGGATGACATCAAGCTGTATGCCAAGAGTGAGCATGACATTGACTCCCTCACTCACCTCACCAGGATAGACAGCAATGACATTGGGATGTCATTCGGACTAGATAAGTGTGGACAGATGGTGTGCAGAAGAGGGAAGATGATCACTACTGAATGGATTTCAGCAACCCGAATGTGGAAAAGAAGTTTATGAGAGCTTTGATCATCACTTTGGTTTTGAGGGTGTGCAGCGGAAAGGCCTCGGGATAACGAGTGGCAGCACACATCAAAGTCAGGAGGTATTGATGGCCGGATTTGGATTTTGGAAGCGGACCTACACAATCGAGGATTATGTGTTCAAATGGTTCGGGTTCGGGAAAACTTTTTTCCCTGCCAGATCATTGCCGAGGATCATGGCAACCCCTTGCACAGGCAACCTAGTGCGCACACCAATTTGCACTGGGCCAGAAATAAGTGCTGATTGCAGAAACACAGTGTGGAGTGGCGCTCTTAAAACGCTCATTTTCACTCCCCACACCAGAGCTTCAGAACCACAAAACGAATCGGGTGAAAAAGGCAACACCATTTGTAACATTAGAGACTGTGTAGCTCCGGTATCACGCAAAATTGTGATTGGCGCCTGATCCTCCTCCTTCCCTGTCAGAGAGACAAAACCTCTTGAAATAAAAGGCCGGTAACTCTTGTCAACCTCATCTGCATCGTCAGTGTCAACTGGAGGCTGAGCAGGAGCAGGCTGCACAAATCCCACACTTTTCGGTTTGTTGGCACTCTGACTATGGTCTTTACGCTGGAGAGCAGGACAGTTAGCAATCAAGGGACCTGTCTCATGGCAGTAAAATTCACGACTGTTAGAAGCAGCGGTAGAGTGCTGTGGGCTTTTTGGTGAAGGCTTAACCTGTTTGCCGGTGCTGACAGTCAGAGTGCGCTCGCGCTGTACCGGTGAAAAAGCAACACGGTGCGTCAAAGCAAACTCATCCGCACACAGCTTTGGACAGTGAATCCACTTTTTGTTCATTCAAAGAAACAACAATTTTTTCTGGAAGACGTGTTTTAAACTATAGTATATAGGTATAGAAGATGAATGAATGAATGAATGTTTTAAACTCTTCCAGCAAAAGCAGCTCACGGAGCTGAGCAAAGTCTGTGGCGGTGCACCACTTATCAAAAAGAAGAGATTTCTCTCGTGCAAACTCAACGTTAGTTTGGCTTGCAGACTTCTCACAAGACCGAAACTTCTGCCGAAAGGCCTCAGGGACGAGCTCATAGGCTCTGAACACTGTGGCTTTCACCACATCATAATCCAGACTCTCCTCAATTGATAATGTTATACAGATCTCCTGGGCTTTTCCCACCAACTTGCATTGTAGCAAAAGGCTCCAAACATCTTTGGGCCACTTCAAAGTAGCTGCAATGCACTCAAAAGCATTGAAGTATGAATCTACCTCGCTTTCTCTAAACTGGGGTACTAGGGCAACGTGCCTGCTGACATCAAAATGCTCAGGAGTGGAGGGGAGAGGCATACTCAGAGTGATGGGTGCTCTTCAGTTTGCCAGATCGAGCTCTGGGGCCCTTATGCGGAAAATGCATAAGCTCAACCTTGCAGGTTTTTGTTTCGAGCTCCACCTCTCTTAGGCGGAGGGCCAGCTTCAGATCCTCTGTATCCACACCAGCCTGGATCAGAGCGATCGGATCTGTGCTTCCCAGACTGAATGCAGGAGCCTCTGCTCCAATGTTCACCTGGTGGCTGACAGTGTCTGAGGCCAGCCTCTGCTCTCGCTTCCTCAATTGCCACGTCAGACGCACTGATCGCCTCACGCACTGGCTTTACAATGCCTTTCTCCACCAACTTCGCTATCAAGCACTGTTTAATGTCGACTTTACGGGCATTCAAAGGCACATTAATGTGAAACAAATTTGCCACCAAAAACAAGTCTGCTTTTGTGCACCCTAGAAGTAATCGACCATCAGCGAGGAAGCATTTTCCTATTAAGGGACATTTAAATTTTTAGAACATCCTTCTAGGCCTATTCAAAATAACTGAACACATATATCACACAAACCTCTAATGCAGGGGTTGGAACTGCTTCTCTTTGGTATGGTATTTGATATGAGATAGTAGTGATGATGATGTTAGCTGGGTTTTATGCAAGTCAGTTCTGAAAAGAACTCTCACAGTAGTTGTGCCAAAAGTAAAGAGATACAAGCTTCATGTATGTCTCCTCAGGATGGGAAAATCCTCAAGACATATACTGTATACAGTTTATAGAGCTTGAGCAGAGGGAGGTTGATAAACCTTATTCTTGAGCTTGTTGTTGATTTGCAGCTCAATGATTTCATGTTGTAGGTTGTCAGGCAGACAAGCTGGTTCCACATTAAAAAACATGACAAATATGCTCAGTTCCTTCTGTTTACTTTTCATGTCCTGAAACCTCTCACCAAATGCCTGAAGGAGTTTTCAGGCTCACCAGCATATTCACATGTCACAGCAGGCTTTTGTTCTTGCAGAGTAGGAATATGCACAATGCTACCTCTTTCCAGTTACACTTGCCATTATGTGTTTCTAATGATTTCATATTTAAAGGCAGAAGGCTGAGAAGATCGTTTGGGACCTTGGTTCTTGAGGTACTTGGTAATGTCTGCCATGAAGACCAACTCACACACTTGCTGTCACTGAGTTCGAAAAATCTCTATTAATTCTTTGAGACAAATTAACTCATTTACTTTGTCCAGTGCTTGTAAAAATAAGGCACTCCACAAATTCTCCTTCTAAATGAGGTTTCAGTTTCTTAGCTATTACCTCATTCAGCACAAAACTTCCCTGAATAACACTGTCAGAATGTGGTCTTGTGAAAGTTGCTTGTTTGCACCCAAACTCAGCTGAAGAGTGCTGACTTTATCCAAGGCATTTGCCATTGCAACACCTTAAGTTTAGCATGTTTCAAGCTCTAATGATGCTCAAGATTGGCCTTTTTCATCACTGAGAGCATGTTCCCACAAACTGACTTGCCTTTAATACCTGGATCAGAGTGCACGATTTTAGCCCGACTTTGAGACAACTTTGTCGTGGCCGACCAATTACCAGTATCATGGCTGATCGTGTGTCTATACCCACGTAGTGTGACATGTTAAATGAACTGTTGTGTGGCGTCCCAGACACACCACGACACCCCAATGACAAGACTAGCATGTCAGAGTTTTTTATTCTAGTGGCACACCTCCTACAACCTGTTCCTGCACATTGACCAATCAGGGGACTTGATTAAATAACACTATCCTGTCAGGGAACAGATCCAGCAGGTGACTGAAAGTATGCCTTCAACTGTTCTTGCTATTCTTTTGTGGTTGTTGTGGTATTTTGGGCAATGCTCACTGCTACAGAGGGGAGTTCTCTATCCCTTGCCATGTGCCAGGGATTGTCCTGTGGTTCTCACCCTCCATATCCACAAAAGCTAGGGGCAGGTAGGCCTCTGAAAGCCTTAAATGTTCAACAGACCTCTGTTCATGGCTGCCCGTAGGTCTGACTGACCAAACAGCCCTGCATCTGACAATCTCCCCTCTGTACCTACACTGGCATAGATCAATTTGTAATTTGTGGATATGGAGGACATTTCGGCTACAGCCATGAGTATAATTGAAAATCTGGATTTGTAGTTGTGGGAGGTACACACTTAGCAGTTGGCTGAATGTAGATATGTTTGCTGTCTACGGCACCCAGATGATGAGGAAACTGCCACTTCCCTAGAAAGGTTCTTACCACCTCTTTCCACCCTTCCTCTGTTGCTGGTGCCTGGAAAGTAAAAAACATCGATAAAAACACAATTTATTCTTAGTAATTTATTATTAGTTATAAACTTTTTTTTTTTTTGAAGCCCAAAGTACAATACGATGGGGTCAAGTGATATAGCCCAATAGGCTCACAAGGGGGCCAAACAACTGCCAAGGGGGCCTTGAGATGATAGAAAGTCTAGAAAACAATTAGCCTAATTTCTCAAACAAAACTTATGATTTTTTAAATCCACACTTAGACTCATTTACACTTAAAATTAGATGAGATGTAGAATGAGTCATTGGAAACACTAACATTAAATCTCTGGCACATGGAAATGTTGATCCATGACACCCAATTCCAGATGCTTCAATCATTTAAAACGACATAATGATTTATCCACGTAAATAACACAAAGCAGTTAATATTATTGACCTTTTTGTTAGGATCCTACTGACCTGTTCTCTCCTAGTGTGCCTCTCCTAGCCCCTCAGGGGCTCACCTGACAGGCATGTTCCTGATTAGGCACAGTACTTAAGGAGAGAGCCCTCTCCTACCTGTGCTGGATTATTCCTCCTCTTTCCATGGCGGTGTCTGGTCGTTCCCAGCTGCCTACCTGCTGTTTCAGCGTGTGCCTTGCCTCAAACCTGCCTCGTCGGAGCTCCCTTCGTTCATTCCCACTCCTTTTGAGTGCTCCTGAGTGCGCTTTCTGTTGTTTATTATTGTTAGTAAATTTTTGTTCGCGTGATTCCTGTGTCCGGGTCTGCATCCTTGGGTCCGAACAAATCCTTTTGGCAAAAACCTAACACTTTTTACTAACCGTAAATGAATTAGAAGGGGAAAATGGTATAATCTGCCAGTGTTATATCTGACAATTACTGCAATGCGAAAAGCTGTTTTTGAATCATTTTAATGTTTCAATGAAGTCAAATAGAATAAGCTTTACTGCACTGGATAGTGGAGAGTGTAAAGATGGACAAGTAGACATCTTATGAGGCATGTCCTTGGGCACAGAGGGTCCTTATTGGCTTAAAGATTGAATAGCACTGGTAGAGCCATTAAAAACCATGAGCTGTGCATGTGCATTTCCACAATAGAATGATCACAATACAGTTTCTTTTGTGGTAGTTTTGTAGCAGTGATAGTAAGGGGTAATGGTTGCGGTACATTTGTTGTGCAGGTTGTCGTACTACAACATTTACTATATGGATATGTGATTCTAATGAAAGCACAACAGTACAAGCCCTGGACCTGGAGAGTATTTTTTTCTTGTATGCTTTATGGATATGAACACTGTCGAGGTACTAAGTAGAATAATCATTAATGTAGGTATACTTTAGATGTATTATGTGTGCTGACTACTCAGTGTGTTATTATGCAAATGTCATACCTTCAAATAGTATTCTTTTAAGACTTGATATAGGGCTTCACAGGTGTCAAATACTATTTCGCTGATAGTAGTTTGTCAATCCAGTTCTAGAAGTTCAGGGATCCGAACGACTCTCCAGTGGAGAAGCATGAAACTATAGGGGCTAATTCCAGCCCAGTTTTGATATCCACTGTGGCATATGCGACATTGCTTTTAGCAGAAGGCTTGATCATTTGCTCAATGTGTAGTTAAACGTATGCTGTCATTTCAGATGCCGCTGGTGTAGATATAAATGGGAGCTATATTGACTTCTTGTTGATTTCAGTTTTAGTGATTAAATCTACCTGATAAACATACATATCTTCATTTATGAATTTATGAATTATCCTCCATGAGATTTTTCAACAT
Source organism: Chaetodon trifasciatus (assembly GCA_037975065.1). Taxonomy (NCBI): domain Eukaryota; kingdom Metazoa; phylum Chordata; class Actinopteri; order Chaetodontiformes; family Chaetodontidae; genus Chaetodon; species Chaetodon trifasciatus. Next base: position 13,006,678 of record JBBMOE010000005.1, read on the forward strand.
ACAGCAGTAACATCATGTATAGCAAAATATGTAGTTAGCTAGGCACTATTCAATACCTCATGTTCTGTTTGAAGTATTGACAGACCATATTGTCCTTGTCGTGCCACCCAGAGTGCATCCATGGCCGTTTTTTTTTTTTTTTTTTTCAGTATGCAAGAATTCAGCATCACACACAGCGCTTCTGTCACCATGACTGAAAGCTGCTTCACCCACCTCCTTGATGACATCTGAAGACGCGCCTGATCGTGAAATAAGTCGTGCTGTGATTGGTTGGGGTTATATGTCTTGACAGTCACCTGACCAAAACACGGCAAGACTTTCTGAAACCACAATCGTTAGATCTGACATGGTGACCATCGTTTAAGACAAAAATATATATATATATGTGTAGTCTGAGCCAGGCATTGCTTAAAAAAAAGAAAAGAAAAAAGTAAGAAACAGAAAATTGTTTGTTCACTTCACCATGATGTATTTTGTCTATGACATGTAATCACTATGAGTGTATTGTGTTCACCGTGGCTATGACCCAAACAGGCATACAGCCAGAAGGGACCACTAAGAAGGACATGTTAGTTTTCTATTTTATGTAATTTTCTTGTAGAAAAAAGCAACTGCAGTCAGGATCATTTCTTTGTAATTCTGAGTTTCCTCATGTTCTGGTTAAAACAGTCTCATGGGCTGCATACGGCCAGGAGGCCAGACATCTTCCACCCCTGTAATAGACAGTGTTAACCCAGCTTTAAATGTCATAAATGACATTATGTACAAACTGTGATTTCACAAACACACGTATATGTATGACTATATATATGCCTTACCTAGAGCAAATACACAGCATGTTAGAGTACAATAAAGCTCAACACATGTCAGTGTTCTTATCAAAAAAATGTCTGCTTTTCTCTCCCATGAGAGGGATCTGGGAGGGGGGGATTTACAGCCCCTTGAGCAGACAAGCACACCCAGTCGTGTATGTGATTGTTTCAGCAGATTTGGCATTTCAATATTTAGTTTTTCTTTCATTACAAGCTATGGCTATGGTTTGGTTATTTTCTGGACATGTACACATTAACAATTTGCATCATTATTTACTCTAAAGTCACTCACAGACATCTTAACATTTAAGAGAAAGAATCACAAGAAATCAGAGAATCAAGTGGCCCACCGGGATTTCTCTGACTTATTTATTTGATTACTGGCTTTTATTCGAGGAAATACAGTACCTGACAAACAGGGCGCAGCTGCTGGTACCTTCACATGAAAGCCCATTGTTGTGATACACACGCAAGCAGGACAAAAAAAAAAAAAGTGCATCCAACAAATTGGTGATGATCACCTGTAAGTGACATATGCGCTAGCAAGTAATCAATAATTATCCAAAACCAACAATGCAGTCATCAAACTGTCAATAAGCTGCTAGTAGCCAACTCTTTCATTTTTGTGCATACAACCAAGTGCATCATCATGAATGCCCCAGAGAAAAGGCTTTTCAAAAGTCTGCATATTATCCCTATTTTACAAAGACAGTTTGACAGACAGACAGAGGCAGAGTTTGTAGAGAGGTCAGGAAAAAAGATGTCTTCTACATCAAGGTGCTACATACCCATCCACCACCCATTCCTCCACACCTTTAGGCTGACTTCAGTCCATAAACAATCTCATGTTATAACAATGCCAGGGGCTGCGTTGGTGGGGTATGTTGCTTCAGGTACCAGAAGGTGTGAAAATACCAACATGCAATACTGTTGACACTAAAAGCCAAGTCTAAAAGTGTGGTGAGTGTGTGTGTGTGTGTGTGTGTGTGTGTGTGTGTGTGTGTGTGTGTGTGTGGGGGTGTGTGTGTGTGTGCAAGAGAGAGAGAGAGAAAGAAAGAAAGACTGTGTGTGTGTGTCAGTAAACACAGGTGTCAGTTATATGCTGTTGTAGAATAAATCAATACGGATGCTGGTGAGCATTTTGTATTTTTTATTGCTAAAAGAATTAACCCCCCTTGAAGATGTCATCTACATGACCTCTGGGTCAAGGAACAGGCCTGTAAGATCCACAGAGGATGAATGCAGGAGGAGGGGAGAAGAAGAAGTGCCGGGGGGACTCACAGTGAAGAACGGACAAAGAAATTGCTTTTGCAATGCAGAGCTAAATGTACACAAACGGATACATGTTTCATTAGATATACAAAAGGAAAGTATAAAGTTTTGTTTCAGCATGCCGACTTTGGATGCAGTGACAACAAACCCAGAGAAAACAGGTTTGTTCTTTCTTTACGTGAAGAACAGAAGTTGAATGTTTTTTTTTTTTTTTTTAAGCATGGATCACCATTCTGTTGTAGTTGACACAAGCCTGTTTTTCAGTGACATTATTGATAATTTGGGAAACAGCTTCATTAGTGTGGGCTCTTGCTTCAACCCTAATGACATGTTTCAAAGAACTTTTTAACTTGATGTCTGGTTTTTCATAACCTCAAACACATGTCTAAAGGTCATTTGATGTTATTATGATGTGCATGATAGATTCATTATGTCCTCATTCCAATTACTGCAGCTTAGACCCAAACATTGTTAAGATGTACATACACGTTTAATCAGAAAATTGATCACAACTTTAAATGGAAAAGTAAGATTCAGATGGCAAAACTAAGATAGGCCACCCTTAAAGTGTATGTGTGTGTATGTGCCCATGTATTAGTCACGTTTTGGGGATATAAATCTGTTTACACAGTCACGTTGTGGGGACTTGCTGTACTTCTGGAGACAAAATGCAGTTAAATTTTAGTGTGAAGACCTGGGTTAAGCTAGGGTAAGGTTTAGGTTTAGGCAAGTAGTGGTTTAGGTTAAGGTTAGGGTAAGACTCCAGGAAAGGAATGTAAGTCTATGCAATGTCCCCAAAAGTGATGAAAACCTAACGTGTGTGTGTGTGTGTGTGTGTGTGTGTGTGTGTGTGTGTGTGTGTGTGTGTGTGTGTGTCTGTTGGATAGATTACTAGTGAGCGAAGGCACTCATTAGTAACTGGACACAACTCATTTATTATTAAGGACAGACAGTCCTCATAAAGACAGTTATACAGGGAGAAGTGGTGAAGTTGACTGATTGACGCTGGACACTGCCCGCCTCTCTACAGAGGACTACAGCATGAAGAAACAAAAGTTCTCTTCAGTTCTCATGTCACTGGCTCTTCAATTCAGTTCAAAGCTCTTCAGCCTAGACCCTGGTGAGCGGGCCGTTGACCCATTTGTCCGGAGACTAACTGGCTTTCACTGTACCATAGATCATCTGAATCCCCAGCTGCACCAAGTGTGCTCCAAACTCCCAACTCACTTAAAAAAAGTCTGAACTGTGACAAATTCTTTGAAGCAGTTATCACCCTGCTGCCTGTTCAGAGGGATCCAGGAAGCTCCAAATGAGACAAAGACACACATCAACTGCCCAAGCTGCTATGTGGGACCCGACACATCCAATGATACCCGAGAACGGTCCACATGAGAGGCGGTGTTGTTTCTCCTCTCTTCCTTCCAGAGGAGGCCATCAAGCAACAGGTGTAACAATCCTTCGCCTGTGATTCTGAGTTGATGCTACAAATTAGCAGGAATTCTTAATAAGTGTTAGATTAGAAATTAGGATCTGAAATTAATATAGTTATAACATCTAATTACTTCAGATAAATTATTTGGCTTCACGTCCCTCTCAGCTGCTAAATGGTGCTTTAAGCCTTAATTTACTGTTTAGTAATTTCATCCACTTCTTCTTTTGTGTTTCCACTAATTAAGGTATCTGATTGAGATATCATGCTTGATCTGGTCTAATGGTCCTCATTCACAAAAATGATATGCTGCTGCATTTGCAACTTCAGTCATTGAATCATTCAGTTGTGTGCGTAGTTTTTGCTTTATAGTTATTGTGTGTAGTTAGTAGAAATAAACCTTTTATTTATCAGAGAACCTTGCTACATTAATTTGTGTGTATGAAACATTATGGTCATTGTACACGAGTCAAGAACTCTGTAACTGTCATGTTTTTCCAAATTAGGACTCAAAAGGCGGCACACAGACACTGAGAGCGGGAGGTTTCCGAATGTCTTTTAACTCAGTACAGAATGATACTGAAATGTGCAACAGAAGAATCCGATGATCCAACAGTAACTTGAGGTGAGAACGGGCAGGCAGCAGAGGAGTCCACACTTTGTACTCACAGCCAATGAATTCACACCAAGCACACTCCAGAGCAGGATGGAGAACAGAACCTGAGGCAGGCGAAAAGACACAGAGAGTCAAGAAGGCAGGTAAGCAGCTGTACAGACAAGCCCAAACCCAGAGTCTTGAGACAACTGCTACCACTGTTCACAATGGATGATTTGACGAATTTGGTGCAGAACTGGGGTTAAAGTACTGGAGAGCAGGTGAATAATTGGCTGATGCATCTCAGGTGTGCTCAGGTGATGAGGAGGTGTTGGCAGATGGAAAAGTTCTATTATTTAATGCAAACACAGACTAATAACTAAAATATGCAGTGTGTGTGTGCAGTGGTGTTGCTAGGGTCTCTTGGGGCTCCAAAAATTTGGTTTTTGCACACATAAATGCACAATTTCTGGGACATTTGAGATGAAAACTGAAAAAACAGATAAATGGTTCCCAAAGTGAGGTCCAGGGACCAACAGGAGTCCCAGAAAGCCCAGGCCTTTCAATAATTGTTGTTGTAAATAAGTGGCCAGGGCCCCCCTAGTGGCCGGGGGCTCCAAGCAACTGCCTGGCTTGCCTGTCCACAAGCCCCGCCCCTGTGTGTGTGTGCATTCACACATGTGTGTATCTTGGTTGGTGTGGCAAGTGTTGGTTATATGCACTGGATGCCAAGATGAAATTGTAGTGGGACAGTTATTAACTATATGGGAAATGCTGATGCTTCAGTGAGATTGTAGGTTTATGTGAAACAGCAGCTTCAGTCTAAAACTAATGAGCTAACTCGCTAAAAGTTGTTTGCCTTGCAATCAAGAGCCTCGTAACACCTGAGCAGCTAACTCACTAACTGATGTATTTTGCCACGTATTTGGTGACATTAAAATACTGTGTTTATTTGTCCTTCACATTACCATCAAAATATATTTGATTTTGCATTAAAATGAATGTACAGTCGTCCTCAAAATTATTCATACCCTTGCTAATTCTTGTGATTTTTTAATGTAGTGATGAAATGAATGCAATTTTTCAAGTTTGTGTACCAGTTATAAGTGACCAACAATTGAAAGAATGACAACAATACAAAATTCAAACAAATCTTTATTTCAGAGGTATTTTATTGATGGATTCCCAAAAAATGCCATGTTCAAATTTATTCATACCCTCGTCCTTTGTCTTTCTTTAATAGTCAATCGCATAGCCTTTGTTCTTTATGATTGCTTCTAGACGATTCTTGTACGTGTCCACAAGCTTCCTGCATGTCTCCTGTGGGATGTTGGCCCACTCTTCCTTGGCGAAAGCCTCAAGCTGGGTCAGATTGGTCGGTTTCCTAGCCATCACTCTGGTCTTCAAGTGATGCCACAAGTTTTCAATGGGGTTCAGGTCAGGACTTTGACTTGGCCATTCTAGGACGTTGACATCATTGTCTTTGAACCATTCCTTCACTACCTTGGCAGTGTGTTTAGGATCATTGTCTTGCTGGAACGTCCAGTTGTGGCCAAGCTGGAGTTTCTCAGCAGATTCCTTCACATTTTCATCAAGGATCCTGATGTAATCCTCCTTTTTCATGGTTCCTTGGACCTTGACGAGATTCCCTGTGCCACTGGAGGAGAAACATCCCCATAGCATTATGTTCCCACCACCATACTTGACAGTGGGCACAGTGTTCTTCGGTCTGTAGGCTTCTCCTTTCTTTCTCCAGACATACTGAGTATCCATATGGCCAAATAACTCCAACTTTGTCTCGTCAGACCACAGGATGGTTGACCAAAAGCTGGGATCTTGCTTCAGATGACGTCTAGAAAAGGCCAGGCGAGCTTCCAGATGTTTCTTCCTGAGCAACGGTGTCTTCCGAGGTGTACGTCCATGGAGACCTCCTCTGTGCAAAACTCGCTCGATGGTGGACCGTGACACCTGTGTCCCTGCCTGGTCAAGCATTTCAATTAGGGCCTTGGTTGTGGTCTGTGGGTTGTTGTTGACCTCTCGGCAGATTTTCCTGGCAAGTTTAGAGGACACCTTAAGCTTTCTGCCACGCCCACTGAGGTTTTTAACAGTGTTGAACCTCTTGTGCTTGTTGATGATGCTCTGGACGGTTGACACAGGGACATCATACTGCTTGGAAATGGCCTTATAACCCTTTCCTTCACTGTAGGCACATACAAGATGGTGACATAGGTCCTCGCTGAGCTCCTTCTTCTTGACCATGATGACCAGAAATTGGGAATGACCTGAGCACTTTTCCCCTATTTATACTCTTCTGGAGGGATGGGTTTTTTTTGTTTTTAAATCAGTGTTTAACATTTGGTCAACAATGTTAAAGGGTTTTATTCCATTGTGACACCTTAAAGTAACTACTGGACAAAGATTACCACATTTGGTACATTTTTGTTGAAATATTGTCAGGGGTATGAATAATTTTGAACATGGCATTTTTTGGGAATCCATCAATAAAATACCCCTGAAATGAATATTTTCATAAATTTTATATTGTTGTCATTCGTTCAATTGTTGTTCACATATAACTGATACACAAACTTAAAAAAAATGTAATATTTTGTCACTAAATTAAAAAATCACAAGAATTAGCAAGGGTATGAATAATTTTGAGGACGACTGTATTCTTTACAGTGATTCCATCAAACCAGTCCACCATCAGATAATAAGATAAACTCTTGTGTGTAACAAGTTTTACTAAAATGACAAAAAAAATATTATTTTCAGTCTACACTAGATTGATTTCATTGACTAAGTTAAGACTGAAATGTCCAGCCTTTAAAAAAAAGAAAATTCCAAGGACATGTGAAACAGGACAAAGACTAAGACTGAAAAAAACAACAGCTGACAAAATTATATCTCAGATGCCAAAACACTGTACATAGATTTGTAATACTATGAAGCAAGAACTCTGGAAAGAGACAAACAATAGAAATATGGCATTTGTTGCCCCCCTGGCCCCCTGTGTCAGGGAGGGGTGTGATAGTAGCCTGCCGCTGCTGTCTGTAGCTGTAACTGAAGCCGTAGCTGTAAATATAAGAAAAGAGGCAGACAACATTAGCTGGTGTTCGGCTCGGCTGCAGGATTTATTATATAACTTAACAAGTGATATACTCATAAGTTACTCAGTTTCACAAATGACATATTAATTGGCTCCCTGAGGTGATTAACAGTACTGTTGTAGCTCCAGGTAAATTACCACGTTTCCAAGTCCAACAAACATCATCACATCCTCGAAAAATTCACAAGTAGCCATAGTAAACACCCTACAAACAGAAGCACTGCAACACAAACAAAGCAACTGCATTTACATTGCTTACCAAGTTACCAATAAACACACAAAGTAAACAGAAACTGCACTGAACAGAAAGTGAAATATATGCGCTTGCTCTTTACATCCATTCGGCTCCATTTACACAACTGAACAAACCCCATTCGTGTCTCATTAGTGTTTCTGTCTTTTTATTGCACGGTGTGTTTTATCCATAACCCTAGCAACAGGTTCGCTAGCCTAGCAGAGCAGCGTACAGCAAAACATCTCTTATTTCGACACATTCCTGCAAAGCTACTCAACTCTAAACATCACACATGATCACTAAAGGTTCACAAACTCTTACCCCTTATACCTCAGTAGCTGCATGTGTTTTAGGGAACTTCTAACCCACCTGTAAATATAAGTGAAGAGGCAGACAGCTTTAGCTGGTGTTCGGCTCGGCTGCAGGATTTATTATGCAACACTGCCTCTATGAGAGTTTTAGGTTCCTCCCGAGCTGTATACGCCATCTGCTGACCTTTCTGAGTATTACACAAACACTGTAACCAGTAAAATATAATGAAATTGGCATTTTTAATCGCTTAAGACACAGTAAAATTTAAAAAAATATAGGGGTTTATTATTTTAACCATGAACTGTACCATAATCCCATAATGAACTGCAATATCCTTCCATGGACTTTTTTTTTTTAACATCTTTTAGTGCCATTTTTAATTCCTGTACATCTACTGTACTTTTAACCATTTAACCTGAATATTCATGTATTTTAAACACCTTTTTGACCCTTTATACTCTGAATATATATGTCTTTTTAAACACCTTTTTTTTTAACCCTTTACACATTCACATTTCAAAATCTGCCAGAAGTGTGTGCTTATATGTATTTGATTGGCCAACTGCTGGAGGACATCACATAGCGTTGTGGCAAAAGGTGAGCTAGGTTAAACTTTTCCAGATGACCCTTTCTTTTCTGTAATGGCACCTGATGTATAGCCAGGTGGATCTGAATATGGCCTTACACTTTATCCATCGTCACATAAAGGGCAGACTGCTTCTGACATCGGCACTGAATGCTGGCATTGGACGTATATTGTGAAGTGCAGAATTGCGCAATATTAACACATGTAATTTATAGTGCAACATAATAGAGCACTGGGCAGGCTGCTTCACCCATAGTGTGTGAAGGAAAGATATCACCTTCCTCCTGCTGTCAGACTTTATAAGTGACACTGCTCCCTGTCAACCACTCACACCAAAACTGACAGATGCACTTGTGTGCATTATTAGTGTATGCTAAACTGTGCAATATTAATCATTTGTATGTGCAATAATGTTAAATCCAACCATTGTTGAATTGTTTTACTTCTAAAAAACTGTTTACCTATTGTATTATGCATTATATCTTGCTTTACTGATGCTTCTCAATATTGCACTATCCCCTTTGCTATTCTAACACTGTGAATTTCATTGCTGTGGGATTAAAGGCTTATCTTTTTTTAATTCATCAGAAGAGTGGAATGATTTAAGACTTTTTTTTTTGGTCTGAGGGTTTACTATTTTTATACCCTCTTTCAGGTATTTCTGCAGATAAATGGGAAGCTCTCTAATGTGGCTGTTGTGAGTCAGACACTTTTCAGGGGAAATCAAACTGACTTCTCTCTGCTCTTATGTAATTGGAGTTTGCAAACAAAGAGAACAAACTGCAAAAGCTGAGAGCATGCAACTTTAAGAGACAGCAGGAATGAGAAATCCCACTGCTCGGTCAAATATTGCAACAGAGTTCGTCTCAAAACATCTAGTGAGCCCACATGTGCCTCTCAACAGGCCTTGTGACTTAAATGTTGACTTACTGCTTGAGTCCACTTTGAAATATATTTAGTGCTGTCTTAGTAATACTGACATTAATTAACTTCCATACAAGATTGTGCTATCTGACAGGGAAAGCTAACAATGATCTCATCAAGGCAATGTGAAGAAGAAAGACAACCTGTGACACATTCATGCCAGAGAGAATGAGTAAGGAGTTCCGGCTTTCAGACTAAGGGAGGTACACAACACCCTTCTGCCACTGCCATGGTGTCACTGCTGGACAAACATTTTAAATCGATCAGCAGTTTTTATAATCTGCCATTTATGTCCCATGACACAAGGCCAGGTGTCTTGTAGAGTTTTAGGACAACCACAAAGTTTTATTGACATATGCCTTCCACAAAATGCCTGACTGATTTTTCACATAACTACTTTCCTTGGGCCAAGAAAGTTTGAAAACTGCTTTAATAGACACTCATAGACAAAAGACAATAAAACTGCAGGACTATGTGCTTGGAAGCACAGCTGATCTGGTCTGGTTCAATTTAACAGCCCCTTCAAGTGACTATAGAGTGTTTTAATATTAGTGGTGGCATTCTTGTGAATTTAAACAGATTTCCTTTTCTTGTAGGATTGTTTGGATGTTATTTTTGCTTGGCGCTGACCATGTACAGAAAACTACATTTGTCATAATGTTCCACCTCATTTGTGACACTGAAAACAAACATGTACTGAGTTAAGCTGTTTAGAAAATTAGCCGTCAGGTAAATGGAACCAACATTCAAGTTGATGTGCTCCAAATAGCAATATTCATGTCCTGGTTCATCCTGATTACAAATAAATAGTTGCTGACAGCAGAATGCTCCTGGTAAGTGGCTGCATTTAACACAAAGTTCAGGTGCATATGAGTATGCTGCATTTCTTGGAATGCTCTCAGATTTTAAGACTGAACTTCCTGAAGACTGGGGCTAGGTTTTGGGTCCATATGGAAGAAGAATGTGAGTCAGTTGTAAGAGATAATTGGCATCATGAATAAAAAGGTTGATATTATAATTTGTGCCTATTTTTGTTACATACAACTTTATGCAATTAGCATGACTCTAAGGATAGAAGTGTCGGTCTGCATCAGTCCACCACTTTGGTCCAGGCTGAAATCTCAGCAGGTGTTAGATGTATGACCATGAAATGACACATTCAACCCCAGACTTTTACTCTTTGGTTTTACTGAAATATCTCAACTGCTTGTGGATGGATTGCCACAAAATGTGGTATGGACATTCCTGATTCCCAGATGATGAATCCTGCTCTCTTTTCTTCATGCTCCACCAAAAGGCTGGCATGTGGTTCTGATGTATGGACTGTAGTAACATGTAATACAGACATTCATGTTCCCCTTTAGGTTGAATTATAATCCCTATGGTGATCCCTGAACTTTTCATCTCTCACCACAGGGTCAAAATTTCAATTTGTCTGATATTTGGTTAACAAGTTTAAGCATGCTAACATGCAAAATAAAGATGGCAAACAGTGGGTACATCCAAAGTCTCTTATTTGATATTTCCTTGTTCCTCAATCCTCCCCTGAACCAGAAATCGCTATGGACTGCCATGTTGAAGGCCATTGCAGAGCTCTTATTTCTCCCGTGAGGAGCAAAGTTAGCGATGATACATAAGATCAGCCTTGACAGAAGTCTTTCACTGGTAGACACTCCGCTTTATTGGATATTAGTTGTTGACTGGACTATTTAGCTGATCGGACAGAATTGGGGGGATTTGTTGGGTCTCTGTACAGTAAAGAATATGGCGTAGACCTGTTCTACATTTAAGTGTCATGACACAAGTCAGATAACAGATGAAACTCAGTCACACCAAAATTTTATATTCTATTTGTTTGATTCACCCTTAGTAGTTCTATTTACAACAATATTTCTTTTCATAATGTGTTATTTCCCCAGTTAACTTTCATTATGGATATGCTTGACAATTAACAGCTTAACACTTTTTTGCATAATTTATCCTCATTTCCATTCAGTCACATGTGAAGCTGATAATTAATCAATTTAAATTTTGTCTGAAACAGTTAATAAATAATAATAATAATAATAATACTGTGGAAACAATAAATGATTCCCAGAGTTCAAAAGACACCATAATCATATTCTTAGTTATTAAATAATGAATTCACAATCAGAATATCAATAAATACTAATTCAAATAATGAATAAATAATGTATAGTAAATTCATTCTCCCTCAGAAATGCTTCCTGTGCCTCTGAGCAGGACAGTATTAACACAGAATGCAGGTGTTTGTTAAACAGGTAACAGACTACAGAGACAAAACACTGCTGCTCTGGCACTGATAACTGTGTGCCTTAAAAGTATTAGAGTGCACATGTGTGCAGACACAAATTCATCAAAAGTCTCTGGTGTGTTAAAGCCGACTGACAGCTGGTCCAGCTGTGATCAGCTGCCACCATCATCAGAAATGGACATTGCTTCACATGATGCTTCAGAGGAAAGGACGCCTCATTTCTTCTATCCTTGCATGATTTTCTTGCATCTCTCCATGCATCCTTGGTGGGAGGGACTAAGGCACGAGGAAAAGATCCAAGTAAGGGGAATGTGGATGCAATTTAAATGATTTTGGATGTGAATGTGACTTTGGATCAGCATGTTAACATGCTGATGAATTTAAGTCAAGGCACTGCTGTACTGTACCTCAGTACAGTCCCACATAGCTGCTTGCACAGCTCTTAGTTTTGTTAGACTGTTGTTCAATATAATTCATGTTATCAGCCAGTATTCAATTGTCAAAAATCTGGAAAGTTGTTAGAAAGGACTCAAAAGGAGATACCATAGGCAGAGGTAGGCAGGTAAAATAAAAGTGAGGGCTACTTTGTAATTGTAATTGTAAAGAAATGTTCTGCAACAGGCAGACAGTCAGCAAAAAAAAAAAAAAAATTGTCCAAGGAAGCAGGCAGGTAAAGCTACACTAAAGAGGAAAGGTAACAAATAGCTTGTACCCCAAAACATAACGGCAGGGAGGACCTGCTAAAAGGCAGGTGTATGTATGCTGGGGAGCTGATTAGGAAATTTCCTCAGCGGTGTGATATAAGCACACTGCTGTTGAACAGGGAAGGAGTGGCAGGTCTATAGAAATGTATGGGCCTGGGAGAAGAAGTCCTCTTAAAATCTTACATTTTTCTACGGTAGCTGAGAGAGTTCAACACATTGGAACTTACTGTAAGAAAACACAAATTGCAAAAAAAGAAACACAACAATTTGACAAGACATAAAGGAACAAAAATTATAAACCGATGAACCTGCTAGTAATTGGTAGACCTACAATTGATACGATTAAAAAAATTTATTGTCAGCTCTGGTGTATGCCTGCTCATCAGTTCCCCTGGAAACTACCTGTTGTAAGTCAGTTCTCTTTTGTTTTTAGAAGCTTTTTTTATGCTACTTATGAACATGTTTTTGAATTGTTTTATTTATCTGCAGTATATTTTCTTATTTATTCTTTTTCTTATTTCTGCCTATTTACTGTAAATCATTTTACACATTGTCCCAAGAATCCTTCTCACATATTACACATACTGTAATTGCAAGCAACTAGTAAGGTTTCACATATAGCTCCATCCAGGCTAAAGAGATTGAATTGGACAGTATTTCAACTGAATAATAAAGTTTATAAAAGGAAAATTTATCTTTCCATTTTTATATAGTTATGTCAGGAAATAACATCCATCATATCAAAAGTGAATAACTGACTGCATTTATCTGATATTTATAACAGGCAGTTATTGGCCTGTTCTATTGGCAATCCATCATATGGGTCTGATCCAAATCCAAATATTTGGCACATCAAACATGTCACTGTCTACTTTGTACTCTGTAATGGAGAAGAATGAAGAGCAAAATTTCAGTAAAAAAGAAGTGCAGTAGATCATGTGTTTTACATCAATTTGCTATGTTGGCTTGTTGTTTGCAGATACTAAATTGACTTAGCAAAAAAAAAAAAAAAAAAAAAAAATCAATGGTCAGGCTTGAAAAAAGCACATATCCCCCAGGATATGGTTAGAATACAGAGTTCAAAAAATAATTCGGCAAAGGCAAATTCATTTAGTAACGCTACAGTTCATACCCTGAAATCCCTCGGAGAGAGTCAACCTCAGAGCCTTCCTTTCCCTAACTCCATTCCTTCAGGCCTCCAGCGTGTGGTGAGCACTTCACCCGTAGCTATCCGCTGATCGAACACAAACTTGTGTGTAATTGTATAGAGCTCCTCTCTCGACCTTCTCTGTCAAGAGAGAAATAGGGGCCATCATTCATCCTCGCCATTACCAGCCTGCCTGCCGTGAATAATGCAATTTGTATCCTCTATGGAGTGCATCCAGAACAACAGGCACTCCAATAAACAAACAGCAGATCGCAGTAGAAATCCACTTACAGGGGCAGCCTGGCAAACACCACGACCATTAGAAGCCCACTCAGGTCCCATCATTTCAGTCCGATAGATCCCTACCTTTTCTGTTTCAGGGTAGGCCTATGATAATGAGCCTGCCAACTTCGTTCTGCTGAAGTGCTGGATCACACACATAAACCCAGGAACACAGACAGGGACTCTCTCTCTCTCTCTCTCTCTCTCTCTCTCTCTCCCTCTCTCTCTCTCTCTCTCACACACACACACACACACACACACTCACAGTCATGCAGCGAGCAGTTCAGTGGAGATTTGTGGTACCTGAGAGTAGAGGTAAAGGTCAGTCTTTGACCTTTTGTGGGCACTAACAGCAGCTAGTCAGGACTGAAATGGATCAGTCAGGCAGAGAATGAAGAGTGTATGTCCGTGTGTGTGTGTGCATGTGTGTTTGTGTGGTAATGATGGGAGCAGGTGAAATGGTGTTGCTGAGTGATGTCAGACTCTGGATTCTTTCACTTTTAATTAACTTCAAATGTACATTGACTTGCTTTTCTGTAACTGATTTTACTTGGATCCTTTTTCTGTTATTTTATGCATTTTTTTTCTATTGTGTTCTCAAAACTTGGCCAAATTTCCATCAGATTTCACGTACTGCATATTTTCTTTATCATCACTATGTTACAAGATATTAACCCAAGTGGTTTCTAGGCAATGATGCACAAAACAAGTTGACAGCACCGACAAACATATTTCTGTCTATATGTCACATTTAATTTGGGCATGCTAAATAACATCAGTGTCATGAGTAAACCTGCTGTTTCTCAAGCCAGTATATGTCAGTCACACACCTCGTGACACATCTGTTGGTGAAATTTTTGAGAATTTGAGAGATGCCTATAAAACTTTCTCAAATGGTGAATTGGAGCTTATATTTGCAGTGTCAAATCTCAGAGGCTTGGATCTACTGATGACCACTTGAGTCTCATTCTGACTATCATTCTGGTATTTAAATCAGTGGTGGCTTTTATTGTTTTGTTACAGTGAGTGAGTGCTTCATCACCATTCTGTGTGTGTATTTGTACAGCATATATAAGCTTGCTTGCTTGTTGGCACAGGCCTGTTTCTTTGTTTGCTCTGCTCTGTTTCAAACCATTTTCCGACAGCCTCTCCATGCTCTGCCTGCCACAACAAGATAATCCTGCCATCTCCCATAAGATGGCGGCATCTGTCATCTATAATAATCTGCGGGAGCTGGCTGAGGAACAGTCAACAGGAGGGAACGGGGGGAGCAGTGAGCCTCATTCCCAACACGATAGCCAATTAGAGAGGGTATTATCTCCTCATGTGAAGAGGCTTTAGCCCCACTGACCGCCCTCCTGCAGGGGACTGGGAAGGACTGCAAGACTGGGAAGCTGAGACAGACAGTGCTGCGTGACACTGCCAGGACAGGAAGTGGAAGTAAAGGCATTATTTCTCCTTCATCTGGCACAACATGATAGCTCTTGAAGCAAGCCAACGCGTGGCCCCGGAGGACAGAGATCCTCGGCATGGCCTCATTGCCTCATAGTATTTTAAATTTCACATCAACACTTCATAGCCTAGAGCGCGATGCAATTTCATCACCCCTTATCTGATCAAATAAATCACTTTGCTGTATGGGGGTTTATATATGCAGCTGTACATCCTGGATCTTTTTTGTTTGCTGGTGTTTCTTTCATCCCTGTGGCCACAAGGTAAATAGTGTGATATGTAGAGGAATTTCCAGAAGGGATTGTGGAGTTTGCTGGCATCATGTGAGGTTTTGTTGACAGTCAATCATAATGAAAATGCACAGGCCTTCAAATCCTATTTTCTTAATCAGTCTCTCACTTTAACCCATAGAGTTAAACTTTAACCCACTCTTAGCTGTCAAATGGCACTGGCTATTTGACATGAGAAAACACTGGATGGGCATGTGATTTCCTCAGCCCCCTTTTATAGGCTTAAAAGCATACACTTATATTTTGGGACATCTATCTTGCAGCAAAATACACTTGCAGATATTTGACTGGAATCTCAAAAGACAACGGTTTACTCAATTATTGTCAGCTATGTGTCAGAACAGCACTGACAGCAAAATTAGCCAATTTAACACTTGTGAGGCAACAGTAAATGACAAAACACAACCAGTCATAAACATGAAACACACAGTGAGCTGTTTTACTGTAATCCTGGTGTTTTTTTATATATTTTTTTTTCTTCGAGGCTGATTTATTTTCCTTATGACAGACCTGGATGTTTTCTTGGTCGTCTTTGGTTCTCATTCTTCATACGTCTCCACTTGAAAAATGGGCACTCATAATTTAAGAGGCTGGTTGATAGCTATTTTGAAACTCATTGGAGTTGAAAAGACAAGCTGATCTTTTGTCCCCATTATTACTGAAGCACATATTTCTGATAGAAGCACATGGAGGCAGTGGGCTCTCCTGTTATTCCCTCTCAGCTGTTCAGCTAATGAAGTCTGCCATCAGACCTTTTCAGAAGATGCACACCTTGGTTGTTCATAGAGCTCTGTCAAGCTTTGTCCCAGCATCCATAAGACTTTTGAATGGTTGAACCCCTCTTGGACTGTCGTTTTAACACTTGGAATTATTTTAACCATTATTTATTGCTCCTCCATTATGGAGATACTATTTATTTAACAGGCTTAGCTGACCTTTGTGTGTGTGTATGTGTGTGTGTTGTATGGCTGTGTGTGTGTGTTTGTTTACTCATTGTATGTACTGTTGGGTGTGGACACACCCTGCTGCTCCTCCACATGTGAAGTTCCTAACGGATAAATAAAGTTCTTTGAGTTGAATTGAACTGAATTCATGTAGGCAGTTGTAGGGAGACATAGAGTCTGAGTGGGTCTCTTGCTGATTGATTGTGAAATAACTCACTATTTTACTGTTCTTCACTGTTGCTAGTTAACTTAGTAAAGATGTGGCACTGGCTTGACAACATAAAACCTTCAAGAGTGTTCAAGAGAAACTGTGGCAATGGACAAAAATTTAAATGCTATGAAGTTGTAATAGGTACTCGTAGGTACTATGGTTAATCTAGTTCTGTATGGCAGTCACTTGGCTAGTAAAAACGAAGACAGCAACAACTATTCATTTTAAGGCAAAGTTACTCTGAAGCACGTGTCAAAATAAAAAGAACAAAGGCAGTTGGCTCCAGATGTGGGAAAAGAGCAGAACAAAAGAAAAAAAGAAAAGGAAAACAACTGAAAAACCTGCA
This sequence comes from Chaetodon trifasciatus, assembly GCA_037975065.1. Taxonomy (NCBI): domain Eukaryota; kingdom Metazoa; phylum Chordata; class Actinopteri; order Chaetodontiformes; family Chaetodontidae; genus Chaetodon; species Chaetodon trifasciatus. The sequence goes on from JBBMOE010000005.1 coordinate 13,023,603, forward strand.
CAAAAATCATCTGCTGTCATTTATGCTTACAGGAGAACACTTCAGGGTGTTTTAATATGCCAATCAATAGACTGTAGTCAATACTAGTCAATAGACCAGAATGCAATGCAGCAAGAAGATAGACGCTGAGGCTGCATAGCATTTGCGTCTCAGCTTTGCTTTGCAATGCTGAGCTTTGATATATGCTTAGAATGATTTAGTGCTGTCAGCCATAGCTTCTTCAGTCAATCCAGAACATATGTTTCATTATTAAGTCACCCTTTTCAGCACACAACACCTTTATGCATCTCTTTTTTTTCTGTTGATTCCTTAATCATGAAGCCACTGATCAACCTCAATCTATTGGTTTTCTCCATTCTAAAACCTCCACTCCAGACCTTCCTCTGCCCTCACACAGGCCAATTCAAAAGCCTTTAAAGCATGGGTCCTCTTATCACATATCACACACCATCTCTCAGTCTTCCTGCTTCCCCCATCATTTCTCTCAGTTTTCAATTTTACTTTACCCCGTTCATTTTCATTCCCTGTGACCCACCCACTCTCACTGTGTGTTCGGGGCAGCTTGCCCTCCGTGTGTAAATGCTGCCTCCGACAACCCATCATGGTGTGCATTTGTCTATTTGTCAATGTGTGTGTGTGTGTGTGTGTGAGTGTGTTGGTCACAGATAGCGAGTACGATGGGTTTCTGGACTTCACCATTATCTCTACAAAACAGGCACAGACAGAGCTTGAAGTCCACAAAAACGTTCTCCTAGTCCACAATGTGTTAAAGAAAAACCACACAAGAATCTGAAGATGGCTTTGAGTTGATCTGTCAGTTATGTTTAATTAAAAATGTCAGTCTGAGAGTCAGATGAATGTGTGAGGCATTAGCAGCATTGTGACTGATTCCACAGGAGGGCTAATTGTGCCAGTGCTCTACAGTGCTGATATACTGATGCGTTATGTAACTGCATTAGCAAAATGAGAAAAGAATGTTCCTTCTGAAGAAATTCACAGCTCTTTAAGAGGAAGGAGCTTTGGTCTCTATTCATCTCTCTTCCTCTGGCTTCATCTTTCTCTCTGTCATTACATCTCTATTTGTCTTAAAGTTTTCTGTACAAATCAGTCTACAAGTCAAAGTGCAAAGTTATAAGGAATTAAATTAGAAGTGTCTTATTTCCTTTCATCAAGGTGCTGTAAAATCTTCAAACTTCACAACATCCTCTTGTCCTCTGAGACTCAAACACCCAACTCCCTTTTGGAAGCTTCGTGTAAGGAAATGCCTGAGGACTATCCGTTCAGATACTGTGTAACCCTGCTTGCACACCAAACACTCAACAGCATCACGAAGCAACACCATTATTTTCAGGAGAGTGTACTTCTGGTCAGTCGGCCTGCCAAAGCAGTACCACATTTTCATATTTTGCAGCCAAAATAACCAACTTAAATTTAACTTTAACCCAGATATGCTGACCTCCAAGATGTACGTCCAGTGGCACTCTGCATTATAATATTAACTTTTTTGCATACAGTTTTCATCAAATATTTGTAGCCATGGCTTTATGGATAGCAACATTGATCTGTTGGTCCACTACTTTGGTTTAGACTGAAACAACTACAGGATGGATTGCCATGACAAGCTGGTCCCCTGACTTTTCCTCTTGTACCATCATGAAGTAGACCTTTTTAGTTTTTATTGAAATATCACAATGACAATTGGATGGATTATTGTGAAGTTTGTTACACAAAGTTTGTTACATGAATGGTCCCCAAAGGATGAAGTCAAAATTTCGTTGTCTCCATTAATTAGTTTCATGACAAAACACCTGCAAAGGCTCATATGTACTTTGTGTTTTGTGGTAATTAGTTAATGGTAGCATACTAACACGCTACAATATGTTGATTGAACATGGTAAACATTACATCTGCTTAATATCAGCATGTTACCATTATCATTTTGCATTTATCTCAAACCATATCTGTGCCTAGGTACAACCTCACTGACCAGACACCATGGCTGTAGACTCTTCATCATGTTATCTTACCAGCGGAAAGGATTATTGTGTGAAATCAGCACTTCAACTCTATAACTGAACTTTCGTTTCATTATTTTGGTTTTACGGCTCTCAGCTTTACTCTTTTGTGTCAGTTGAAAGAGTTTAATCAAACCCGTTTCCAGCTGCAGCAGGCAGCTGTTTTTAGTGAAAAAGCTTTGGTGGAAATGTATTCAGATCTTTCACTTAAGTAAAAATAACAATACAACGATGTAAAAATAATAAAAGTCATAATACATGCACAATCCTACTCAAGTAAATGTTCGGAAGAAAAATTACTTAAAACTTTAAAAGTAAAAGAACTCACTCTACAGACAAATAGATAATATATCATAATATATTACATTGTTGTTAATTCTGATGTATCAGTGCATAAGCAGCATTTTACTGTTGTAGCTGGTTGAGATCAAGCAAGAAAGAAGAAACAACAAAATTCTACGAGACAAATTGTTTTACATTTTTTGGTCATTCTCCAATATTTGCATACTTTTACCTCTTTGGGCCTCAAACAGTAAATGTAGTAGAGTGAAAAGTCTAATATATTCCTTTGAAATGTAGGGAAGCAGAAGTATAAAGAATTATAAAACTGACATACTTAAGTTTAATTACCTCTAAATTGTACTTCAGTATGGTACTTCAGAAAATGTAATGTTACTTTCCTCCACTTCTCAGGAGTTGGTGGAGACCAAAATATAACTAAATGGAAATATAATATTTTACTTCCATTTGTCAGGTGGAAAGCAGTACAACTTCATAACGTTGCTCTTTGTCTAGGAAACTAACTAACAACTTATAGTAACTAACATGTTTGCCATATTATTTATAAAATGTTAATGTTGTTATGCCATTGTTGTGTTTACAAACTGTCATACTGCCCCCAAATAAAAATTATAATTCAAGTTTAGACAAAGAATATGAGAAAAGGCAATGATATTAAAAACAAAACAAGATAAGATAAGAAATTAAAATACCATGAAGGAAATAATATATTATAATCCAAAATATATACAATAATGGGAGCCAATTAAAGCCAAGCTAATGTTTAGTTGACATACAATTATCTCAATCTTGTCCTAATTAAAGTGCAGAAAATTACAAGACATCCAGCATGACATTTCCTCTGAACCATCCTTTTGGGCAACCACACTACTAGTATCATGGGAGTTTTCAGTAAGATAGAATTGCATATCATCTGCATAAAAATGAAAATGTCAACTAATTATGTGACCAAAGGCAAGGATGTAAATATTTGAATCGACCCCTGAGGTATGCCACAGTTAATTAAATTCTACAGTAAAATATCTGTCCAAGAAGAATAAGAACCCAGTAACTAAACCGAATGGGATTACTGAGGCAAAAGCAATGAAAAATGTAAGGGAAGTAATATTGTGCATCTCTGAATTCTTTCTTCCAAGCTTCCAAGCTTAGCACTTGATGAAAAGTCAGGAGATCATAAAAGTTCAACAAGACCATGAGTGTTTGCACCAAACTGCGTGATAACCATCTAACAGTGCTCAAGACATTTCACTCTGAACCACAAGTGTCAACCTGCTGGTGGTGTTGCTGGAAAAGTCAGGAGATCACCAAAGAATATGTGAATGTCCATATAAAATTTCAAGGCAATCAAGTCAAATAATTGAGGAAATATTTCAGTCTGGACCAAAGTGGAGGACCATCTGACTGACAGGTGTCATTGCCATCAATAGAGTCATGCCAATAACTTGGCTAAAAATCTCAAGCATGGAGAAATATCTATGTACATCAGTGCATTCTGACCTTTGCATAATGTTCCTCATTCTATATCCAACACACAATAAGCACCTTTGAGCATTTTATGTGAAAGACAGGTAATAGACCTTTTACCTAATGCATGCTTTTCCATGACAGCAAATGCCAGTGTGCTGTAATTGCGTTCATGTAGTATTGTATGTATTCTTCATTGGCATGCTGAGAGTGAGGCGGGTAGCAGCTGGCCTTGTTTCTTTTCATCTCTTCCGCCCTGCTGGACTAAATTGCTGCTGCGTTCAGTAGACTTCTGTTTTCCAAATATGCAGTGGTTTTAGAGAAAAAGCCTTGTCAGTTTCCATCACAAATTCCCACTTATCTGATTTTAGAATTCTATCTCAACAATCACCTGTAATTTGACCCTGTTTTTGGGCAGCTGGCCCTGCAGAAGAGCAAACGTGCATTTGTTTTTACACTGATATATTTCTACAAAGAAATTTAAGATGAAAATGGTTTGATTTTGAATCTCTTTGTTTATCCATGCTTAGAGTCTTGCCCTGGTGGGTCTCTGAACAGATAAAATAGTTGAGCACAAAGAGAGAGAGTGTGACTGTGGAGGTAAATGAGCTCAGTGATGTTGCACGAAATGAAAAGAAGGTGAAACTACAACATCTAGTTGCTTTCATCACAATGTAAACAAGCAGTAACACTGAATAAACATCACTGAGATATTCCACAATGAGAGTTTTGGCAGGAACTTATTTACTTATTTTGGCACCTTCTGCGTATTACTGCATTTCATGAAACAAGACTGAAAGTTTGAAATTTATTATTAGGGTAGATAAGATCTATCATTTGTTTTCAAGGGGATCCAAAACAAACACTCGAAAATAGAGGGCAAAACATTTATGTAAAACTCAACAATGACAAAAACAAACAACCCATTTTATAGTTACAAAATATTATGGAGAATTTGTACTAAGCATTGTTACACGGAAAAAAATATTGATGAACAGCCGTCACTATTGGTTTTATCCCTGCATCTGCACGCAGTCGTGAATGTTTTCTTTGCCACCATTGTACACTGTATAGTTACCTCTTGTCTAGATTCCAGGCACAAGTCAGCCGGATTAGCTTTGTCCATCTTGTGCTCTCCTCTTGGTTCTCCCATCTGCCCGGTGGGAGACCTGGAGTCTGATTGTGCCACATCTGTGGCTTTCCTCGTCCTCTCTGTGGCCAGGAGCTCTGCAGCAGTGACTTTTTTGACTCCATGTCAGTCTGCCAGCACCTTGCTAGCCACCAAAGGACTTTTCCAGGACTTGCTTGGCATCATCAGGAAGGCAGCAGAACTGAGGGGCAGTACGATACTGGCAGCACAACCTGCACCTGCTTGTGACCAATTAAGCAGGGACATTTACAACCAAGATCTGCTGGTCGAATGTTCACCACTGTTGCTTTGCTTCACAGAGCTCTGTCCCTTCAGAGAGGCAGCATTTTCAGAATCCAGAAAACTGAAAGTCACCAAAGTCCAGAAAGAGCTGGAACAAGAGAGTTTTTCCCTCTGTCCCACTGCTAGAGCAGAGCCCAGCTACATTCCCAAAACAACCATCTGGAAAGAGCAAGCTGCTTTGGCAGCTAAGCCTGAGGCTTTTACTCTTGAACTACCTGACTGACATCGGGAAGGCTATGACGACTGTCCTGACTCTCGCCACGGCAGCAACGGTGTTTGCATTCAGTATTATGGCATGGCAGACTACGATGCAAAGAAATATTGGGCAGCACATGTCTTAGCTTGCCCCCTCATCAGACAGGAGCTGCTGAATTATTGAAGAGGTACACTTCCTGGTGCAAAGCCACAGCTCAGCCTCATCAGTGGCACAGAGAGATGTTTACCTCAGGAAGAGGTGCTGTACAGCCACTGCTGCAGCTGTGTCTCCACATGCTTCTGCAGCTCACCCGGCTCACACTCTTCTAGCCCCCGCACCCCGCTTGTCTAGCTACCTCACAAACAAAGCTGGGATGGGATGTGGGGAATGGTGTCTTAGTCCAGTTAAGCAAAGCAAGGCATAAAGAGCATACTACTGTTCCTTAAAGACCAGTTTCCTCAGCCAGTCCACTTATGAGTATTTTGCATCTTCTTTCACAGAGACAAACGCTCCACACACAAAAAAAAGGCTTAACACCACATACACAGGGTGGCTGGTGCGGCCCATTCACTTCCATTTTTGCTGAAAATGTGCATTTCTGACTGTAAAGAACTAGCACCAATCTGCCACAATTCAGAGCGAGTACTGGTGATATCTCAGCATGACGTGTTTCAGGATAAGGTTTATACACTCAGCCATTCATCATCCATTTCAGGCATGCATTTCCCATGGGCAATTATGAATCAGCAATTGTTTCACACATCTACTCACCTACTCATTATGCGGGTAAGGGACGAAAGACGACCTAATCCTTGTGCTGCTCTCCCAGGTGAAAGCTGTTTTTCCCACAGTAGAAGTTGTACAGCATCCGCAAACATTTGCTTTCACTTTAAACTGGAAAAAGACCTTTCTGCTGCCCCTCCAGTTGTTAATTGACCTGGATTTGGAAATTAATTCTACCACCATAAGAAAGTGAAACAGTGAAAGTGTTAAAACACCTTGCTCTGCTGACAGAAACAGACCTGTTGTAGTAAGGACAGACAACATCTGAACAGACAACTATCAGAGTGGTGTGTCTGACTGCTGGAAATAGCCAGGACCTCCTCCCGATCAGAGCAGTGTACATCCTGTGGGTACAGAACAGTGTTGCAGACTTGATGTCTCATGCTGTTCCTTCCCACATTGATTAAAAACTTCCACTCTCACTTTGGGACAAGTTCAGAAAGGTGCAGGTGGATCTGTTCACTTCATGAGAGAATGCCGAATGTGCGTTGTGGTCCTCCATGAATGCATGAGACAACCCTCCACTGGGAGTGGATGCCTTCTCTCACGGTCATGGCCCTAAGCTCTTCTTTATGCATTTCCCCCAGTTCCCCTGATTCCTCGCCTCTCAGCACACATTCAGGAGAAGAATCTGTGGTCATTTTGGTAGTACCACAATGCAGAAGCACATCTTGGTCCCAGATGATGGTGCAGCTGTTGGTGGGGAAACCATGACAGCTTACATGGCACTGAGATGTACTGTTACACCAGGACACCTCAATCTTCCAGCCCATGGTGATAGGCCAATGGCTGTGGGCCTGAATGAGATTGCTTGGAAAGGGTAGGATGCAGAGGTGCGCGCTATTCAGTGTGCAAGAGCCACTTCTACTGCAACATGTTAGACGTGTCAGTCTAAATCTCTTTCAACAAGATGTTATCTATTAAACCAGTGATACATCAACAAACACAGTGACCTGTGTGTGCTGTCTCTATTATTGTCAACTTTACAACCAATTCCGTCATTTAGACCTAAAGTCTCAATTAACTCTTTATTCACATTGATGGGTTCTTCCACTTGCCTCTCAGAAACTGATGAGAGGCAGACAAAGCAACACATTGACACTGCCAAGCGCATGCTTTGTCTCAGGGTGTTCTACGCACAGGGAACTTCAGGAAGACATAGCAGCTGTTTGTTCATTACAGAGGACACTCCCAATGCTTGGTTCTGTCAAAACAGTGTCTTTCTCCCTGGCTGTCTCACAGGTCATCTGGGTACACTCCACAAAGCCTTATCCTCATGCACGGAAGAGAAGGGAAGAGAGTGGCAGAGAGTAGCAGAGACCAGTATCTTGGGCTTCTCCGTACCCTTTTATCCCTTTGTGTCAGTACAATGTGTCTGAGTTCTCCTTGACTCATCCAGTTTTAAATGTCTAGTCGGTAGATAATGCATTGCTTTTATGCAAATACAAAATGGTGGGCCTCTAATCCCACAAACAGATTTGTGGGGGACCATTCTGATACGTAATCAATGCCTCACCCTTCTGCAGCAGCAGGACTATGTGAAGGGAGTGTGATATCACTCAACCCCTATTTTCAACACAGGGCTGACATGGTGTTAATCCACTGCACAGCCAGTGCCTCCCTATCTTATTACGCTTTACATTTATTTAGTTATCTGCTTAGGGACCTTGGTGTCACAGGGCATTGACTACATCAGCTTTACCCAGTAGGCTTTTAGAGGGCAAAGCCTTTATGAAATGATGTGCTGTAACTCCAGATTCTATGTGTATAGGCGCAGTCCTCCAAGACTTTGGTCCACTGCTCCACTGGTATTAGCTAAAGAAAATACTAGCTTTTGGGAGCAAAACTCAGGACCCGTTGGTTACACACTGTAGATGAGGACCTGAGAGAGGCAACTGTACATTGTATAGTAGCAGGAAAGAAAATCTCCACAACTACACATACATATGGGGATAAACCCCAGAGTGGCAGCTCTTAAAGGCTGAGCGTACAGTCATAGAATATGGAGTTACCATATGTAACTAACATTTGTATTGTGTTTCTGTGTATATTTTTGTAAGTATGTTATGTATTATTTTTTTAATTGCATGTGGAATGGTGTTAAAGATATCATCTATTCATTTAGTTATTAGATACTTTCACTAACATTGTGTGCAACTGCTGATGAAGGTGTTAGTGAAGCAGTGACATTGTTGACATTGTTAGTCACTATATGTCTATAATTGAGTGTCAGTGAGCAACAGTGTATTTATTTTTGTTGTATCAATATCCCTTTACTCAGGCTGTTTTTGAACTGTGGAGTCTTCACATCAACTTGAAGCACAATACTGAACTCTTTGAGACATGAAAAGATATAAGTTAGTTAGCTATAAGCTGATCTAAGCAGAGGTATGATCTCAGATGTGTCTCCTACTCCTAGTATTTTCAGGAGCTTCATTTTTTCCTTTTAACACCCTGCCTGAAGTTCCAGAACTTCAAGATGACTGCCTCATAGCTCATCCATATTTCTGTCAGCCTAAAAAAGTGCCAAAATCTATTCCACAAATCAAATACAGGTGTTTACCTCAGACTGCATCCCTGGACGTGCTGTTTGCCTCAGTTTTTCACTGTGAGAAACTGTGAATGTGTGTCCCTGTGTGTGTGTGTGTGTGTGTGTGTGTGTGTGTGTGTGTGTGTGTGTGTGTATTCGTGTGTGTGTGTGTGTGTGTATTCGTGTGTGTGTGTGTGTGTGTGTGTAAGGTATGGTTGGAGGGTGGTATAAAATGATTGATGACTAAGCCCATCACATTACAAGGTACATTAAAGGTACATGTCACATTATGAGTGAATTTGACAAAGAACTACCATAATCTATTTCTGTTGCAACACTCTGTCATAAAGATGATGTTAACTAGGTTTCCTTTAATTGCTTCTATTTACGTCACAATTGTCTAATGGCCTAGTATACTGGTATTTATGTAAGTCTGGTATGAGAAGCCTTCTGCCTGAACTTATTGTAATAAAGCAGTTTGATTGGTTTTATAACTGCCATTGAAATGCACTTCTGATCCACATGTTCTGACTGTAGCAGTATCTATTTTAGTATATTCAGTCTGAAACTATCACTGCTTTATCAAAAAGGAAATGGAATGCAGTAAATTCAGATATGAAAATGAGGTTAAAGGCTTGTCACATGCAAAACCATTGCACAGTTTATAATTCTGTCTACTTTACACCTCTGGAAGGTTGTCATGGTCACAACCAATTTACTTCAGTTGACACAGGTGTCAAACAAAACATACATGTCTTTAAAGGGGCACTCCTGCCATTTAGTGTTGTACTTTCATGAAGATGGAGGACTTACGAGACAGACAAAAGAAAACAAAAACAAAAAAATAAAATAAAATAAAACAGCAGGGGCTTAGAAAAACTCCATTTGTAAGATGCTTTCTGTTATAAATTTACAGTCTCCATGCCAAAACTGAAATTACTCAAAATGCTTCTTCGCCTTGAAAAAACAGCTACATAAGATATTATTCAACTGCTTCACAGGCTGAGTAATACTGAGTAAATGGCATCTAGTATGACCATTACAGTGCTTGTAGCAGTAATTGAGTTACTTTAAAATCCTTCATATGTAGTGTTCACACACCGTTCATGCTCAGTTTGAGATGTATCATTTGCCATTAGTTATTAACATTGTAGTTTTTAGAATTAATATTATTTTAAGATCAAACTTCTACCCACTTAGCTGCAATTTAACTTCTCACTGGGGGAACAGAATTTTTCATTAAAGTAGTCTGATCTCTTTTAATCACCCTCTCACTTGAAATGTCTGTGTTCTATGTGATTCCGTCCTTTTTGCCAATGAAATTAGTATCTATTTAAATCTAATCACATGTTCATTGTAAGCAGTGGTTTTGAGGAAATGCACTTTTTATATAGAAACATTTTCTGTCCCTCCCCTGGACAGAGTTCCCTTGTTATTCCTTTAATTGGATTGTGCCGCCTCCTCTCCATGTCCATCACAGAGAAGAACAAAGGGAGAGAGTAAGCAGTGTGTCAACTTGCTACTAATGGACCATTAGCTTAAATAATTCCCCTTTAATACTTGATTAATCAAGCTTAGAGCATCCCGTGTTGCGTTTTGGTTGAGGGTTGCACACAGTGTTCCTAAATTGAGTGAAGGCGAGTCCAACAAGCAAGCCGAGGACTTTTTTCTTTTGTGATCCACGGTAAATAGATTCAAGCCATTACAATCCATCGCTTATTGATTTAATGTTGGCTACTTTAGCGCAGACTGCATCAACTCAAAAGGTACTGAGCCTGAGCTCTATCTGCCATATGCTAAGACACAGAATTGTTCACACACTCCATGTTCAAATCTGATTGGTGTCTCATCCACCCAGTTGTTTATGTGTAGGTTGTGATTTCTTATTGACTGCATGTTTTACTAAATGCTCTGTTGTAGTATTTGCCCCTGGATCCCACTTGGGGAAAGCAGAACAGGCTGAAAACACGACATCTGAGACATTATCTCCTTATAAAGCTGTATAATACGTATATTGGCAAAGAGATGCCTATTTGCACATCCTGCAGACGTCTAGCAAGCTTTTGTTTGGATTTTTGTTTCTGGCCACCCAACAAATGTGACTCCAATATCACAATATCACAATTCTCACAGCTGTTTCGGTCCCACCAGGTTCTGAGAAAATTACCTAGCTCTTTAGCAACTCAAATATGTTCACCAGCTAGTCATTTACTTTGGCTAGCTGCTGTGTGGATAGTGTATATTTGGTTTGTCATAGTGTTTTTTTTTTTCTAAAGAGCTGCTGCCTGCAGAGTTTGTGGGCTGTAAAACCAACAATGGGGAAAAGAGGCAACAAGAGGCTAAATATCTGCAGAGGAGGTAGAAGCTGAGTAGGGTGATAATTCTCTGTGGCTTTATTACTACTCATTCAATCCATTATTAATCCATTGTAAAAGTATTCATTTGTGCAGCTTTAAGTGACAGGCCTTAAAGTCTGAAGCCCTGCTTTGTAGAGAGCTGTAGTTGGGTTAAAAAGTTAATTTTGTCTTGAGAATGACGTTAGTGGAAATGCTAAGGTTTTATCAACTAGCTCAGCTCAGCAATGCAAATGACTTTTTTGACTTCACATATTATGAAATTTGGGCCTGAGTCCTCCTTCAGTGATCTTGAAAATTTAGACCATTTCATTGTGTGGCAGGGCTGGAGGAGAGTGGCCAGAAGGCCACCAGAATGAGACCACTCGACAACGCCACCTGGGGAGTCTCACCCCAGGAATTATATAATGGGCTAAACCAATACTCAGGTTCTACACAGGCAACACAGGTTTGTTAACTGAAATAAGACAGAGACAGTTTTCCAAAACAAAGACAAATTTATTGATTATTGATTAAAAGGTAGCTGGAAGTATCCGTGAAGGGGGTAACTTCCAGTAGAAATAACTAAAATAACTGGGGGAAAAGGAAAGGTGGGCTGAGGGTAGCTGTGGGGAGGCAGCCTACTTAAGGGTGTGTTCCAACAGTGCAACTCACCCACCACTCGTGTGCTCACAGCAACTGGCAATCACTGCAAACTGTGGTACAATATTGTGTTCCCGTGCTCTTACCACTCCAAATCTGTGAGGGGAACCACGCTACAGTGCCTAGCCCGCACCACAAGCCGGCGACCAGCTCCGCTAGAAAAAGGGAAAAGGAAAAATCAAAACTATATGAATAATGTTATGGAAATGGTCATTTAGCAAGTGCTATGTGGTAGAGCTCTTATAGTTATAACAGCAGCATCTGGCTTAGTGTAGGAAAACAGCACAAATGACTGATTTTATCATTTTTAAATAAATTGTTGAGGTTTTGATGGTGCATCTGATATTGTTTCAGCACTTCTTTAATGGGGATGTACTCAAATTCAAATACATTATTCAGGAAAGCACAAATAATACAATGGAAACTGACATTTCTTCAACCTCAAGTTGCAGTTGTATTCTATCAGTAGGTTGACCTCAGCATAGTCAAATCAGGTTGCATCTTGATCACTTATTTAAATCACCATCCGGCTAAGTGACGAACATCAAGTGTACCCAAGATGTTGCATGACCAACAGGTGCATGCTGGTCTTTCTAAATAGCAAATGCTGACATGCTCAGGGTGGATCCTCCTACGGTGATTTCTTTGTTTGCTACATTGTTGACGAACTTCTGTCAGTGAGGTGTGTGAGGCTTTTCTGCTGTTCATCCCCAGCACCAGGAGGAAATGACTGAGGGAGCTGTAAAAAAAAAAAAAAAAAAAGAATTTTTTTTCATTAAATAAAATTCAATGATTTAACAAAGCCATAGCCTCACACAGTCTTAATGACAACAATATAAGGCTACTAAATCAAAACCAAGGAATATTTATTAATTGGAGCACTTGCATAAAACATTTTTTGAATGTATGAAAGATTCTGTCAAAATCAACAGGGAGAGGCATCTATCTTCCTCTCTCTCAATGACTGTTCACTTCCCCTTCTATCTTTGGATTGCTACAATGGTGTGAAACGTAATTGGGGCCAAAAATTCTTTAGTTTAATACATTATTAGCCTTGTTATATGCTAAATATCTTGCCTAGACTCTCTACTCATCACAGATGTTGTTAAAAAAAAAAAAAAAAAAAAGGTGCTCAGGAGGGTCCCCTGCACTCCAAAAGATTTGACTCTCCTCTGCTCTGGCCTTTTTCTAGAGCATTTTGGAGAGGAGGAGAGTAGTTGTACCTGCGGAAGTCCCTCACCAGCTCCTTGGTTTTCCCTGCATTGATCTGCAGGTGAGTCCCCTGGCACCAATCCAGACTCCTGGGTTCGCTCTCTTTACTCCCCGTCATCCACATCTGTGATGAGACCAACGATTGCAGAGTCATCAGAGACCTTTTGCAGGTGAAAGTTAGCTGATTTGTCCGTGAAGCCCGCAGTGTATAATGTAAATACAGAAACAGATAATTTTCATGGTTGACAGGCTGGTTCATCGGTGTGTGAGGGAGAGCTATCACAGGTCCTTCCTCTTGTTGCTGTCAGACAAATTCACTCATGTCACTCACTAGTATATACTTAACTGGAATGTCAGTATTTCCTCTTTGCAATAATGTGAACTCACCCACTGCCTCATTTTACTTTTTGTATTGTTTACTTATCAATCATAACTTGGATATTTTTACTGATGCATCTTAATATTGCACTATGCCTTTGCTGTTGTAACACTCCAAATTTCTCTGGTGTGGCACTAATAAAGGATTGTCTTATCTTATCTTATCTTATACGGAGAAGGCTCCCCACTCCTGGTTTATAGAATAATTCTGATCTATTACAACTTGGTTTGCGATTGCTAGTGGCAATAATATCAGTGTACTCACCATGTTAATTGTGGATGTGAGATGGGAGAAACATGATAAGCCAGACAGGTTTTTAACTTATCCCCAGAAAAAAGAAAAACTTGTTGCACTATTATTCAATCCATTTATTTTAAATGTGCATCAAATGTGTTTACTTGAAATTTTACCTGAAAACAAGGTGGTTTTGTTAATTTTCTAATCTAATCTGATCAACTCTGCTTAATTCATCAGACTTGTAACAATGTTGTTGTTCCTACATCTCAGCAATTACTTTGGTGAGTATAATGTTATCACAACCAATTGAAACCACACCCAAAACTGTAAAACTGAGACTCTAATAAGAATAGCTTTTCAAATATGCTTTTATCATGATTTTGATCTGATATATGTGGATACACCTCAGGTTTTACTGCTTTAAATCACAATTTTTTTGTTATTTGACATCCCATAACATTGCATCTGTTAATATGTGCACACAAATAACAAAATTACCTGTATTCTTTTAATTTTAGAGGAGCAATTGCCAATTTCACCAGTTTTACCAGTTATACTTCCAGGACTCTTTATGCTTAATTGTGACACATGCACACACATTTTATTTTGCTTTTTTTGTAAGCAGTGACAGGTCAGTTTTCCCTATTTCTAAATCACCACTTGGTTGCTGCAGAGAACACACACCATCACAGACACACTGAAACATACAGTCCGCATTAAGAGGTAGACACCTACAAAAACAGGCGTGCACTCTCCATTAAAACACTAACCTATCTCCATAATTAAAGAGTCTGGTTGGCGCGGCTGTCTGCAAGGTGCGGTGGGAGTGTGGGATGGGATGAAGCAGGACTGGAAGTGACAGTAACATTTTCTGCAACATATTCAAACACACTGCAGCTCTTTAAAAATGCATGTTGTTGTGTACCAACGGTGTGCCTTAACAAAGCTCATCAGGCCATTTAATGGAGACCATGGAACATTACACAGACATGCACCAAGGCAGCCCATAGACATTTACAGCGTATGAGAAATAACAATCACGTTTACTTGGACAGACTGTACAGTGTAAAAAGCGATGGGAACTGCAGAGGGTAAGGGAATGTTTGTGTGTTATGCTTGAACAAATAAATACACATTTTAAATCACTCAGGATGACAACTTTTTTTAAAACAAATAAAGACCTTGACAATCCCAAAGTGCATTAATATATATTAAGACAATTTGTTTCAGTTGAATTAAGTTGAATATGGTCATGAAACATGCTCTGTATTGTTACTTTATTTTGTCATTCACTTTGTATAATGTTTGCTTCATTTGTTAACCGGATTTCCAAGCTAATTATTCTGTATGTCTGCTTACAGGATCTGGTAGTATTCTTAATTTTGGTTTTATTCTAAGCAAATCTCACTCACTACAGCAATGAGCAAGTATTGTGTATCCAAAGGCTGATTTATCTTTGAGCCACGGAGCTTCATTGTTGTCCAAAAACTAACACACATCAGTGAGCCACACTATTACACTTGGTGACATGTTCCTTCATTACCATGAACACACACCATCCTGCTGCCAGAAAAACTCATTATATCACCAAATGTGGTTTAATCCACAGTTTAAAATAATCTTCAACAAATGGATTTTGTCCTCCTGCCTGAGTAAAATTTGGGGAAAAAACATTAGAGTGCGCATATATTACATATTACTTCTTGTGTAAGAAACAATGGGTTTGGAGCAGAGAGCCATAGAGAGGGTAGGGATGTCAGAGAATATCATAAGACAGACAAGCATATTGTTTTTTTTATTCTTTTTTCCCCCTCTCTTTTCAGATTCACAGCACGCTTTCATTTTAGCTAATTATGCTTCCTTGTGTATCACCGCTCCTCCGTCCTCCAGCCCGTGACCCATAAATCGCCCGAGGTCCGGCATCATCAAGGATGTTCCAATCACTTAAATGCCTCTCTGAGGAGATGAGGAGTGAGGAGAAACAAGACATCCAGTGGAGACTGGAGAGAGGAAACATCCATGCGGAAATCCTTCAGCAGCAATGTAGAAAACCTTCAGAGGGTATGTGTTCATTGAGTGGTCACTGCAGCTGATCTTTAGGGACAGTAAGAGGAGCGGTGCACTGTGGAAACAACATTACAACGATAGTAATATTATTGAATTACTGCAGTAATGCAGTGGAGACAGGAATAACATCACCAATTGTAGGTGTTACATAACAAACAATGATTAGTTATATGTGTAATCTAAGTAATGAATTAGTTATAGGAGACACTTTGCCTGCTGTTTCTTTATTAGCCCAGCAGATTCTTCTTTTTTTCTTGCATGTGCATCGTAGCTAATTTAGGGAAAATAAGACACATTCTAACAGAGCCACACAGAGTTAATATCAAACATGTTTAGGCTATATAATATCTAGCCTCAGTCTGAAGAGGACAAATTTACTATACCTGCAGTTTTACAGTGTAGATTTCATTCAGAGCTGTCTATTTTGTTCAGTAATAGCTTTTATTCATCATATTAATATATAGACATGAAGCAGATCGAGATCGAAAAAGAGCCATAAAGGTTGACTTTGCAAGTAGGCTATTACATCAGCAACCTCTAGTGGCGATAGCAATTTTGACAGGAGCTAAGGAGAAGTATAAAGAGCAGGAAAGTCTACAGGGTGGTAGGGTTAGTTGATGGGTCAAACAAAAAAAGGACTTTCTCCCAGGGACCACTGTTTGTGTCAATTGTGAAACCAAAAGTCATCATTGACCCATATTACGTTACATTACATCACACACGTAAAAGTAACATACTTATTTTAATTTAATGAACCTTTCCTAAACCTAAACAAGTATTTTTGGGGCCTAAACCTAAGCAAAGTGCGACCGTTTCACAACATTGATGACATAAGGACCAAGGTCAGGTACGCAATGATCCGCCTTTGTCATCATTGTATTGGGAGTTTGTACTTTCATGCAGACTTGTAAAATTCACTGCAGCATTACTGTCAGATCTCAACACAATGGAGTTTAATACAATTTTGTTTGTGTTGCTCACAGGCTTGAAAAATGTCATTTGTAAAATTTAACAGCTTTCCAGAAAGGCTGTCCCTTTTGCTCTGAGTAATCCACAGACCTCGCCAGCATCAGCCTTCACTGGAATTAATTTCTAATTCAGAGCTTTTCATGGGAACTGCAAATCCTCCAAATCACATGACCAAATATATCATGTGCACCCTCCTTTTAGAACGACAAATAGAGGAAGTGCATTGTCTGTCAGGTTTGAGCTACCCAAAACTGTTACAACTCACTGTTGAAAAATCTGTTTTATGATGTTTTTTTAAGTTGAGGTTTGGAGAAAGGTCATATTTTGTGTTGATAACTACATTGTTAAGGTTCCAGTGACCTTTGCCATGGTTAAAAGCAAGCCATGTTGCTTCATGGTAGCAAACAGTGCTCTCCTGTGTTAAAGTCCTAATGTTTTTGTGACACATCCATCTACCTGGACTTCCCAATCTCTGTGCAAGCAAGGGGGCCAGGAATACAGGGTATGGGACCCAAAGGCAGACTACAAAAGGTAGAGCAGGTGAAGTTCAATGATTTTATGATAAATAGGCAATGCACATAGGCTTGACCTGAGGAATACTTTGAAACATCATGTGATGGGTCTTAAAGAAGAAATGACAGAAGCTGCAAATAGCTGTTGAAAATAACTCACAACACAGCGAGGGGAGATAAGTGCACGCTTAGCAGTAGCCTTATGGGATGATGAGGCAAAACCAGGGAAGGGCGTCCCAAACAAGGATAACAGAGACAACACAACTGACAGTTAGGGTGGGCCAGACAAACGTTATGGAAACACACAAAGACAGGAAGAAAAGTGAGTGAAACAAGAGGAGAGTTGACTATTACAAAATACAACAGGAAGGCAAAAAATTAAAAATGTAACCAAGGAAACAGGGCGGGATATCGACAAAAAATACTTTTTTTTTTTTTTTTTTGCCTAAATAAACTCCTTATGATGCTTGTAAAAACTTGAAAAAATGACCTGGGCAATCATTTTAATAAGGTGACGATATTACATTGTCACTTTACGTCACCAGACGAGATCTTTTCTTCAACCTATAAAGTAGGACAGTCTGTCTTCTCATGCTGCAGCCATTACTTGTAGAGCCAAAGTGTTTTTTATATCAAGCATGCAACAACGCAGTCTACTTTTTCATTTAACAATAACAAAGCAATACAACCGATAGTATTCCACATAAATAAACACACTGACCTTCCTGCTCAGTACATAGTGTATGACAATAAAGGTTGCATTAGAAAATGATAAAAAAAAAGGGCTGTTTCCAGGTAACAAATGAGGGACATGCAGATCTTATTGAATTGAGACTCTCAATTCTTCTGGGAGAACCTGGTATCAGCCATGTCAGTGTTGCACAGTGTAAAAGTGGGAAGCTCCTTCTACTATACTGATTTGCTGGATTGTAAAAGTCTACTTCATATAACACCAATTCCAAAAATGTTGAGATGCTGTGTAAAATATAAAACAGAATGCATATCATTTGCAAACAAACAACAATTTGTGTTCAACAAAGTGTTCCCAAGCCATTATAGTAATATCATTTATACAATCATTTGCTCACAAAGTGGTGAACGTCACTCCATCCTTATTTATGGACGACTGAGCCCTTGAACTCTAATGACTCATACCACTGTGGTGGTCACAAATACAAATAGCAAGCTAGCTTTTTCTGCTTTATGCCTCATCCTGAGGCAGCCCTATGAGATGAACAACACTCCACCACTGACCCAGCTCAACCACAAACAGACACCTTTAAAACCACCAAATCCATGAGAGTTTTTAACATAAAGCTACACAAACAACCAAGATGCTAAACCAAGGCTCAAAAGTAAAAACACACCAAAAAAATTCCCCGGCTGAGAGGCAGCCAGACGAGCATTTCCCATGCCAGAAGCCTCTCTTCTGATGCTGGTACAGAGGCTTTTAAACACTTCAGGTCAGGCGCACCTTATTAAGCAATCAGATGTAGCACACCCAGGCAGAGCTAGAGAGGACAGGAGAGGAAAAGGGACAAACAGCACAGGCAACACACACAGCTGTTACACCTAACACTGCATTACAACATTGCATTACAAAACAGTCTTTACAGAGGCTTTGCTGTGATTATGGTTTCTCAAGTTTAAGTTACTAATGATAGCCATTAATATATAACATGATAAATCAAAACACTAAGTTTCCGTGCCAACAAGCCTCCACACTTCAAGCCCACTCCATGGAATGCAGTCATCTACCTTGCACTGTGCACTGTGCAGATCCTCCTGCGTGACTGGCTTCCTGCAGTGTTGCAGTGTTGCCTGACTCTGTGAATGGTTGCTCTGTTCCTTGCTCCTTACAACATGAAGCTGGCCAGTTTAATTTTCCTAAACTAGCTCCTTTTGCTTTTTCAGTTCAGCAGCTGTTTTTCCTAAATCTGCAATGCTGATCATTAGCAAGTCTGTTCAACCGTCAGACCTTTTCTTTGACTATTATAGGTTTTTCTCTGGAATGTTACAAATCTAAGACAGTCCAATTATGGTATATTTTATTAACCAAAGCGACAAACAGCATTTGGAATGATCCATCATTTGAAGGTGAACAAGCTAGTGAGAAAATAAAGACACAGTCCACCAGCAGATGGTGATGCAGTGATGCTAAGAGCTGTCACCATGGTCAACGGGGAGTGGCCTTTAAATTCCACATTAGTTACTTGGGAACTGGTTGAAATCAGTGAGGGGTGTTCCAGTCTTCACTCCCACTGTGCAGTGAGTCATCTTTTAAAACATTTGATTACAGGGACACTTCTTAGCTCAGATGTTTGTCCTTAAATAATTTGTCCTTGCAGTACATATTTTGTATCAAAATGTACTTCAAATGTGTTTCATCCATAAATACAGTTTAGTATCATTAATGGTCTGGAGCTATAAATGTAACATAAAGCTCTGTAAGAATGTGGATTCCCTTTTCCCTATTTAATGTGTTTGCCAAACTGAAACAATCTGAATTGTAGTGTCACTCCTTGTAAACCCACACCCAATTATGATTGTTTATCAGATTATAAGAGGGAGGGCCACTGTCTTCTGTCATCTATCCCCTGAGCCAAGCCAAACAGCATCAACAGCCCACAGTGCAGATGATAACCTCAGTTTGCAGTATACTACAGTACAGTATTATCGAAATGTGTGTTTTGTGTGCTTAAGTTCTGTGCAATCAGTTATGCTAGTCTGCAGAGTTTGTGAAGAGTGTACACAGTCGATTGGGGGAAGGAGGGAGAGATGTGTCTTTTCTCCTGGTGGGTGCTCATAAGGAAAGAAGCATCACACGGATCAAAGTACCTGAATGTACAGGACTTATCCAGTCAGAGAGGTAGCAACCCGGCACACAGAGGCTACAGCAGGACACCAATCATTGTGCTGCAAGGGACAAGGCCTCTTAATGTGAAAATTAAAACTCATTTTCTTTTGCTCTCCTCCACTTTTGCAATTACTTGAAACTGCTTTGATTAAAGCAGCTTTTATGTGTTGAGATAAAAATGTTCTAACTTTGGTACCCTTTATTGACAAAGACATTGCTGTAGGTATGCAATGTGTGCCAACCATCCCCTGACCAGGGGATAGTGAGGTGAACTAAAGTTTCTATAAATACATACTTTATCAGCCAAAAGCACTAGTGTTGGGCAGGTTACTTGATATTTGTAATTTACTTATTACTCTTTACGAAAGTGTTTGTATTACTCATCAGCAAAAGCAATTGATCAAATTACCTTCATTAATAGCACAGCTCTGTCAAAGGAGCTTTTAAACAACTCCATAGCCTCAATACCCACGGTGAAGTCTCACTGTGTTGAATTTTGGGTAACTGACATCTTGTTAACACCACCATGTTGTGAGGATCCCACTGCTGTTTTCCTCAGATAAATACTGCTAATGTTTTTTTTTTTTTTTGTATCTGTCATCTGTTATGTCAGTATTTATGCAATTGCAGTACCACCAGGACATGGAAGTCACACAGAGTCTTAGAAGGCTGTCACGGTTCTGTCCGGAACAATGGCGATGCTCAAGAATTGTTTGGCAGACCACACAGGCAATAGTCAGCAGGGCTTGATCCAGGAAATACAGAGCAACAGATGTAATCAAACACTGAAGGCTAAGTATTTGCCAGGAAGCAGGCAATTGGGGGAAGTCAAAGGCAGGCAGGTCTGGTAACAAGAGATCAAACCGATATGAACCGCTGGAGAGTCTTGCATGATGTGAAGAACAATCTGGCACTGATGGTGTGTGGGAGAGCCACTTAAGTACTGGGCTGATTGCAGTGAGCTTCAGGTGTGTGATCAGGTGAGTGGACAGGTGGGCCTGGCTAAGTGTGGAAAACTACTGGCAGAGCAGGTGAGCAGATGAGACAACAATGGCAGCAAATAAGAGGCTGAGTGGATGTGACAGACTTATATAAGCTGTCCATTGAGGTGAAGGGTTTCTGATATAAAAAGTGTCAGCTGGTAATGGAGCACTCAGGTCACAGTGGTCATCATCATGTGTCTCCTTGTGGATACCCAAATGTTGCTGATGCTGCTGGCCACTATGTTGTCCTCAGGTTATCTCTTGACTGAGGCATGATACCTACAAAGCAATACCTTCCTCCTCTGTTGGTCCCAAGAACTAACGGTCCAACTGGGTCTCGTCTAAAACCAGAAACTGTGTCTGTTAGATTATATAGCCATGAGCGTTGTAGTGCATTCTGATGAACTAAACATGTAAAAACTCCCATCACTACAGTTAGGTTCAGAACAGATGTGGCAGGTTGGTCTGGCAGACAACATTCCTTGTTATCAGTAATAGTGGTGATATGCTGGGCTGTATGCAGGAACAGAGGTTACACCAACTTCATCTCAAATGTGTGCTCATGCAAACATCTCCACACAATGCAATAATAAGAACTAATTTATTCATGTAATTATTGAAGAGGAAACTGAGTACACAGAACATTTGACTTTGAGTGTTACTTGTGCTGTGACATACCAAAACCTTGTAAATAGCCTATAACTCCATAAAATAATCAAATACTGTTGAAAGTTCTGTATTTTGTTTGGTTTCACAATTGTGCCCAAAAGAGGCATATTCCCTAACTTTTGTGAATATGCCTGCTCTCACAGTTGAATTTGAATTAACAGATATTGAACCCAGCCACTGCAAAACTCTTCATGAACATTTAGGGATTCTTAACTTTTGAACTCACACAAAGTTTAAGCACACAGACCCAAAAATGAGATAGTTTTCAACGTATGAGTATTTACTTAACCTTTATTCAAAACACGGAAGGCCTTTGAGAGCAAGAGTGATCAGCTTGTCTAGTTTCTGGAGGTTGTTCCATTTTGTGTGGTGCATAGTATTTTAGAGTTTTAGAGTTTCCCAATCTCAGTACTGACATGTTGATCCTCAAGGACCAAATAGTCTTTAGTAGATAGACTAGTGCAGCGTGAACTTGATTTATAGATAAAAAGACAGAATAGATACTCAGTTTGTTTGACAGGAAGTGCTTTATAGATAAACAGAATACAGTGTCATTCTCTTCTGACTGTTAACCCCTGCCACCCAAATTTCTCAAACAGTAAACATTGATGCATACTAAAACCATCCCCACTTATGAACCCAAGGGTGGAATGATAGACTGCATCTCAAGGTTTAAGAGCAGAGGCAGAAGAAAGGGGTGAGAACGTCGACTGGACAATTTGGTTTTCTGCAGTTTTGACTAATATAAGTCTTGTATCTAAAAAAAAAAAAACAATTGCAGTTTTCCTTTTAAGGAGTCAGTCATTTCATTAACATGTTTTTAAAGAACAGCTTGTCATACAGCCAAAAAACCAAGGTATTTAAAAATGAATACTTTTTGTCCCATTAGTAACAGTAATTTAAGATCAAAGTTTACACTGTACAGTACAGAAATCAAAACACAAAGTGTTTTGAACCACCTGTTTAACAGAGGGAGTTGTTGCATAGAGAATGGCATCATCCATTCATTCATTCATCTTCTATACCCCCGACTATCCCTTTCGGGGTTGGGGGGGGGCTGGAGCCTATCCCAGCTGTCAATGGGCGAGAGGCGGGGTACACCCTGAGCTGGTCGCCAGCCGACTGCAGGGCAACATACATACACACATTCACTCTCACATTCACACTTAGGTGAGTCACCAATCAACCTAATGAGCATGTTTTTGGTCTGTGGGAGGAAGCCGGAGTGCCCAGAGAGAACCCACGCATGCACGGGAAGAACATGCAAACTTACTACCTGCTGCGCCACCGTGCCGCCCGACATCAGCCACATACAGATTAATTGTATTTTTCACCTAATTAATTAGTGAAAATTGTGAATAAAAGTTGCCCACTTATAGAACCTTGTGGCATACCTTTGTCAGCAATCATAAATCAGATTGTGGTCTGCTACTGAAAAACAATTAGACAATTTTCATCAGGTGTTTCAAATGAATTTGATGATCAAAGTATCTAAAACCTTAGATAAGACAATAAAAACAGCAGCACTATTGCTGCCGTCACATTACCAGTTCCTGTCTAAAACGACTGATAAGATTTAACATGGAGAGCTGAGATAAAAATGTTCTGACCGGAATGTTGAGTTTCTCTAACACTTTAGGCAGACAGTAAGTTTGGACATTGGCTGATAATTATTCAGCTTGATTTGATTGATTTGACTGACCCCCTTCATGCAAATGTTGGACGTGAGCTGTTTTCCATGGGTCAGGGATCCTTTCTATTACCACAGTCAGATTAAAAATACAAGATAAGCATTCAACTGAAAATTGAGCTGTTAACAATAACAGCCTTGGCCGTAACTGATCAGCTCCCTTGGCCTTTTTAAAGGAGCAATTAAGAGCATTAAAAACAAGATTCAGAAAATGCTTCAATGGAAAAACCTGAGTGCCAAGTTTCTTTGTCCCTCAGGAGAGCCAGAGGGAGAAGATCTTGCATTTTCAAACATATAACCTGAAGAATTAAAGTGTGCACTGAGTACATCACATATACTCTTTCCAGTTGAGATAGTAGAATAACCTTGAACAATTTCACTGGGTAGGGATGAAGTACAATGTGATAATGATTTACCTGTTTTCCAAAACTTGAAACTCTTTTACTTTCAGAGATGCAGAGGTGATATCACCCAAAGGGTTTGAACACTCCCATATAAGGTGACCACAGAGGGTGACAAGAGTATGTGCAAGAAGTGCAAACCAAAGGGGGAGAAGGCAACAGAAATTAAGCGCTTCACATTTTCCTTATTTCATCTGTCCTTGACCCTTGGGTGACCCAGAAATTGATCTGGTCCACCACCATGAAAGATACAGACAGATAGCACAATTGTCAGGAGATATAACACTAATGCAATGTCATAGATGTACTGATGTCAACAGTTAGATATGGTACAATTACAGACAGAGGAGTTGTCACAGCAGCCACTTGCATGCATGAGGCCACCCATTGAGCATCTCATCTTAATGGACTAATGATGTGTCAGGGAAAACCCAGACCCTGTGGCTGATGTGACCTCAGGTGTTTCATTTTCTCCATCTGCAGTGGCTACTTTGTGTGTGTGTGTGTGTGTGTGTGTGTGTGTGTGTGTGTGTGTGTGTGTGTGTGTGTGTGTGTGTGTGTGTGTGTGTGTGTGCGTGTGTGTGTGTGTGTGTTAAGGTGCTATAATTTGAGGTCTATAACTTAAATAATTTGCCTCTTTGTTTGAAACAACTCAAGACACAGAACTGTGTGGCATAAGACATCTGCTTCAGACACAGTGTTGTAAAAACTTCAGGGGACAAAGGCTTGTGCCTTTACTGATACTTGTACTAATTGTGCAACACCGATACACTATGGAAACACAGGCAGTGATGCTTTTTGGGCAACAACTTTGCATCCAGAGTAGTTTAACAAAGGTCAAAAGCTGATCATCAAAACCTCAAAACCAAATTGGTGTGTTGTTTGCAGACAAGAGGCTCAATCTCCTCCCAGAAATACAGGGAATGTCATATTGCAAACTGTTCTCCTTTTGTGGCGGGCTTCTGCAGTTGTAGTAAGTCAGTTTAATTGGCTGCCACAGCCAGTGGAGCATGGAAAAAAGAAGAAAAAAAAGAGGAGTCAATCATATTGATCCAACGTTCGTGGTTTTGTAATAGAGGTTTAGGAAATGGAAGATGAAAAAAATGATGAATATCACCGGGAAAGACAAAAATAAGCACACTGTGTTCACTTACATCATATTATATTGTCTTGGCCTGGAGTCCAACAGCAACAGTTTAGGTTGTAACAGTGTGTTATGGGTTTATGGGTCATGCTTAGATTACCGCCACTGACAACTCTTTTAATGAGAAGGCCTCAAGGGAGCCTCATTAAAAAGTGAAACAATAATTAGCTACAGCCAGCATCCACTGGTACGTCTACAGTCCCACAGGCTCACCATGTTTTACCATCCAAATGAAACCATTAGTCAAATTGTGTTGGGGTGAATGGTTATGTAATGGACAATCCTTTATAATTTCTATCATCTTCACTGCACTGAAGAGTAGGCCATCCTCAGCTTTAACCTAAGGTGGTACATTATGGTTTTGACTTTAATGAGTGGACGACTATTATAATCATCATTAAATTAATCAGGAATCCACCGAGGCCCACAGCAATTACCAAGTAAGACAAAAAAGGATATGTTTTCTCATGATTATTATCTCATCTTTCTGAATTTACAATCTTGTACTTTTGTGAAAATTGACAAGTAGGAGACATTGTTATCTTGCGTGTGGTGTTTTTAGTTTTGATTTTGACATACAATTATGTTTTAATGTGAAAATATTTCAATCTTTTGAAAAAGACTGTACCACTTGTTTTCATATTTTATCCCACACACTTTGCATCAGTGCCAAGCATTTGCAAACTTTTTGAATTTGAAATGTATAAATTATACAGTTTCAGTCATCAGTCGGCCCACTCATTTACATACAGTATGAAAATCAAAGAGCAGATTTCTTGAAACTTGTCTGAGTAATCGAAAATAGAAACCTCAATTCTGGATTCATTTGCTTGTAAAAATCTAAAATTGTACATATTTGTAGAAAGGCAGCTAAACCTTGCAAACACAGGACCCTTTATCTATTGAAAAGAGGATTTTTTTTCCCATTTAGAACAGTTATATGCACTCCTCTTCAAGCCATTTGAGATAATAGAATGCCTAAAAATCTGTTTATCACTGATCACTACTTGCAATAGCCAATGTATGTTTTCGGAAATGTTATGCTGCTCAAATGGCATTTCCTGAAATTGACAAAACCTAATTATTGAACCTTTCTTCACATTGTTCACTGATAATGAAAACTGATTGTATTTGCAAATCATTCACTATCAGTTTATTGCATCTGTAGCTTACAATATCCATCCTTGGTAACTAAAACATGATTAAGTAGTTTATGAATCCATCTTCCCTGACGTGAGGGATGGGGCGAGTGTACTTTCTCAATATTTAAAGCCAGAATGAAATTACTAAAAAAATAGTCTTCACTTTTGTTTTAGGAAATATAAACTGTAAGGGAACTACGACTATTGTTACTGAGCAAATTATTTTCATTGTTTAAAACATTTTTGAACATATTTGTTGAGACAGCATCTAAGCCTCAAGAGAGAATCCTCATAAAAAGAAAGACAGTATCAGTAGTTTCAGCAACTGCCCCAAATGACACGTTTATGTTCAAGTGACAGAACCTTCTTGCGTCTGTCGTAATAATGGTGAGGACAAAGGAGGATGTCATTGTTATAGGTGATGGGATAGAATGACAAAGTCTGCATAGGGGGGAGTTTGCGGTGGCCATTTAAAACCAAACCACAATATTTCCCTGAACCTCACCACAGCCAACATATTTTGTTGTTTAATTCGCAGGAATGATTGGGCATTTCCCAGAAGGGCCACACAGGTGAGATTTGCAAGCAATGACCGATAAGAAAAAAGGATGAAAGGATTTAAATGAAATAAAACAATAACATTTGAGTTCACTAACAAAATTATAAATAAAAATGTCAAAATTCAAATCCTGACACAACTAGTTCAACAGCCCATCAGCATCAGCTAAACACTAAAAATCCAAATCAAAACAAGAACCCAAGCTGAAGAGAAGAAGGTAGATGTTCCATATAAAGGAAAATCAGTGTTTCATCTGAAGAAGGCCCATGCAAAGCAGCTGTGGCAGACTCCTATAATATGAACAGAGACACTGTTACACATCCACTGGTCAGTTCAGCTTATTGCAGTGGATCGCTTCAGGCTCCAGTGTTCTTAAATGCTCTATCTAAACAAATACATGAGAAGCTTAGTTTACAACTATTAACATCAGCCCATTTGCCAGAACAAGATGTTGGCATCGTATGATTCTGCAATCCATGAACATGTTAGATTTGTTCGTATTATGTGTCTCATATCAACATTTCTACAATAGGTATCAAAGTGATGGAGTTCAGATAACCAGTGCATGTATATGAGATGAGTTTTTCTCATCAGGAAGAGGAGTGGATGGTAACAGTGTGGCAGCTAGACAAGACGAATGCCACAAAACTATATTCTTTAATGAGAGGTTGGGTAATTTTCCAGCCATGTTTGTGGCAACAAAACTGTGCACTTTAAGCCAAAACATGATCTTTTCCAACCCTAACGACTGGTTAGAATGTACAATGCCTGCATTTATTCTGGTAATTGGGTTGTTAAAATCAAGTGCATGTAGAAATTTTAAAACACCTTTCATCAACCATGTGACATGTAAAGTGGCTCAATATTATGCATCCCTTGTCAGAGAAATTCAATGTACTTGCTTACAATCATTCCAAAACCAAAAGGAACTCCCATCATACCTTTCAGTGGCTTTCCTCTTTTCTACAGTCCAGCCAACCTGACCAACCAGGTGACGGCTGAGCCCAAGAGAAAAGAGTGAAAGAGACATGGGGTGCTATATAGTATATATTCATTTTTCATTCATTTATTTATTTTTTCCAATTTCAAAGCATGAAGCTAAATGCAAACGCCATTGTGATTATTTAGCAATATATATATATATTTTTTTGTCGGTTTCCAAAACCAACAATATAATATCACATCTGAACACAATCCAGACAGCAATTAGCCTCTTGTATGTTTCTTCCAAAACATGTTGGGGGGCAAAGTAGTAGGATCTGAACATTCTCTGGAAGAACAATTTAACCCTGACTGTCATTACAATGATCCAAATGATGTCTATGAGTATTGTACAGAGACCTTAAAACTGTCCTAGTCACCAGCAGAGCTTTGACTCACTTTAAATAACTTGTCACTTACTTGATCCTTTTCCAGCAATTATGAAATATTTTTTCTCATAATTATAAAGCTCTCACAATTAGTCACAATGGGATTAGAAATAGGCTATAAACTGTAGCCTTATGCTAATACCTCTATACTTCTTTGACAGAAGATGGTCAATGTGATGTCAGACTGAATTAAAAATCACTGAATTCCTCCTCTGTCTCTGTTGCAACCTTGCCCTTGTCCAGCATTCTTCTGGCCAGTTCTTATATACAAAGACTTTAAAGAGCAGCATTATACAAAGGATCCTCCTCAATTTGTGTTGAGCCACAAATGAACAAAAGCCATTAATCAGAGTCAAAGTTTCCTCGAAGATTAAACTGTCGTTGAGAACACTCCTGCATCCCCACTACTCACAGCCTCGCCATTATAAAACATTTATTTGCAGAGATACTGCACAAGCGCAAGTGTATAAAAATAATTACAGGGAGGGAGCAGTAGCAGTGAAGAGTGCAGGCCCTCACAGAGGACTTTTCCAATTAATTGACTTTAATGCACCATAATGTGGTGTCTTCCTCTCCCACCCTTCATAATGGCTGCCACCTGACTGCTGTACAGTCAATTAAAACATAATACAAATTGACTTAAGCAGTCAGCACTCAGTGATTAGGTTTCCTCAAGACAATTAAATTTCAGAAAGAATGCAGAGAAAGGTAATTCATTCATTTTTTTTTCTTCATTTCTTGCCGTCACATTAATTTTGTCATATTTAATGATGTGTGGCTTGTTCCCACGAAAAATGTACAGATGTTGATAATCATCTAGGTGCCTTGGATGTTGTACGTATGTGCACCAGGGAGGCTACTCTGTGTGTCGTGCAAATGTGTTTGTTGGAGTTTTGGCTGAATTATCTGTTTGGCAGTGATTGAGTGCGGCAGTAAAAAGGCACTGAGAAAGACACAGGGATGTGGGATGATTGCCGGGTGGCTTCGCAGAAAGCCGAGGTAATTTCCCTCGCCGCCAACCCAACTCTGTCGTTTGTCAGCCACCACTTGTGCCGCTGGCAGCTATTGTGCCAACAGCAGTCAATCATGCAGCTTATGAATCTGAGCCACAGTCAATCGCCCTGCTTATGAATCCGAACAGCAGTCACCCGCTCAGTGTAGGAATCCATTGACACATCTGGTGGTTCCAGCTGGTCACATGAATACCTAGCGACAGGACATCCTGGAGGCAGGCGGAGATTAATCACAACAAATACCTCCGAGGAGAAAGACGGATCTGGAAATAAGGGATGGAAAAATGTACACATTTGCAGCTACAGAATCAAAATATTAACATACCTTATCTTATATTATGACAGAATTAAGTTGCTGACCAAGCTTTTATCCCTTGTACTTATACAGTACATTGAACTCTGTGAAATTGTGGTTACAAAAATGCAAGTTAAAATCAAATTTAATCATCACATAATTTAAACATTTTATTTATGAGCATTCTTTTGTTTGAAACAAGCACACATGGCCAGCAGGTCAGGGAATGATTTTATTTGGTACGATTTATGGAAAAACATCCAGATGTCCAGCTACCACAGTCTTGAATCATTACAGCTTGACGTGTGTTTTAGAGCACACTGGAGATCTTATAACAAACATGTCCCTTGCATCTAGCTGTAAAACTGTTAATTGAGACAAGGCAAGGGACAGTGAATTAAAGCAAAAAGCCTTACATAGTCAGTACTAGATAATCCAATCGATACTCAAAACAAGTCTGACTCGAGTATATTAAAGGTCTCACTTTGAAATACAGTTAGAGCAATCTATTATACCAGACAGGTGTTGAATTATCGCGTTGTCATTAGTATTGTGTGTATGGATGTCAGATACTTAGTGTTATTTATTTATTCATTTATTTAATTGATGCGTTGTAAGTAGACTGTGTGGAGCCCAGGATAAGTAGCTAAATACATGAAACTATGCAAGATACAACTTCAGTACTGCCTGAACTAACCCAATGCTCCACATGGGACTTTTTGTGAATTCTTTTGTCAGTTAAATGGACTAAATGGATATTTCCATTTGTGTTGTAGTCTTATTTCAAAAACATTAGTTATGTGTTTAATTGTGGCCTACTTATTCTGTCATACAATACTCAAGGCAGTAGATCATCAGTCAAAACTGTGTTTAAAGAATGTATTGCATTAATTGAGAATTACAGATTTTTTTTTTAATAACATTATACATCTATCATCTTATTGGTTGCTACAAGTAAAAATGTTATAGTTTAAAATGAATGATACGACAATTCTCGTGGAGAATTCTGTGTAAATCATTGATGACTGTCTAGTTGCAGACATTTGTTCAGTGTTGCAAATGGGTGTTGTGCTCATTAGGTGCTTACTACAATGACTGAAATCGGCCAATTAGTACTTTGCCAACAAGGTGAAGAAAAGATATATCATCTTCCTTCGTGGCTCGCTAGCTGCTCAGCTACATCCACGAGTCAGAAAAGCTGTAAGGGTTGTTGCAAGTGGACATCACAACTGTTAAATTAATATTTTTCTTTCTTTTTCATGAAATTCCTTTGTTGCCATTAGTAACTACCACTATTAGTAACTATATTGCTATATAAGTAAAGTAAAACTTACACAACATGTCAGTTCAATCACATTGTCAAGCGAATAAGTACTAGACACACAGAAAAAACACACTTACCAGCAATAAGGGAACAATTTGATTAAAGTGGATGGATTTACACCCTTCCTGTGTGCAGGATACCTCTTGTGCATCTCGTAGCACTGCAGTTGTTGAGTGAGGTTAATGATGTAGAAATTGGGGTGATGAGATGGAGACTGGTGCTTCCCTGGCCTGGGAAAACTTGCCTCCACAACCTGTTAGCTCTGTCTCTGCCTCCTCTCCCGCAGCCTGCCTTTGGAGGATAACAGTGGTCTGGTTGGCTTCCTGCTGCAGTGGTTGGAGGTTAAATGGATTCCACCCTGCCACTCTCTTATCATAACTGTCTGCCATTCTGTCAGAGCAGACCGCAAATGCAATTCCCTAACCTTGGGGTAGACCGACCAAGGCATCTGTTACACTTAATAAAGTGCTGACCTAAATTTAACTCTACACTCTGCTACTTATGTGGTCCAGGGAGACCAGGGAGACGGTCTTTCTTTTGTTTACGTGTGCTTGTGCTTCAAGTGGTGTAAGTGATGTAAATGTATCTAAAAGGACATCAATTTGTAATAAATGTGGTTTCATCTGTACTTCGCGTGGCAGTGTCACACAGTTAAAGGCAAACACAAAGTGTAGTTATATTATTTTTCCAGTTTATTTGACAATTCTGTTAGAGCTGATCCACCCGCACCCACTGGCCTTTCCAGCGTTAATGACTGAGACAGACTCAGTTTTATCTTTCAGAGCGTATTTTTTTCAAAACAAACAAAAAGAAAGATGTGCTAGTGGGGTGCAATTATTCCACTTGTTCCGGTGAAATCTGGTATTTTTCTACAAATGAGAGCCACTGCCTCGAAACAAAACAGACTAATGCAAGTCTGTGTTCAACAGTAGAAAATCATACAAATAAGATGTTTTGTGTTGGGAACAGGTTTAAGTGTCTGAACCAGCCCCACTGGTTCACCTCACAGGTTTGATTGTAATTTTGCTGACCTTTCTTGTAACGCTGCAGCACATCAACATGTTCCCCTAAAATAAATGAACATGTACTGAATAGACTGGCACAAAATTGATTAAAACATTCATGGTTCTGTTCCCAGATGATGCATCTTAATAACTGACAAGTTCTCCAAACTAAATCGCAAAATACATACTCATTGCTTTTTAAAATTACCCGTTAGCATTTTCTGATCTGACCTCCAATCAACAGTGCCTTCCAAAACTGTTGCAAAAAGATTGGCATTACGATTTCGTCATCTATTGTATCACCCCTTAATATTTGATTAGGTTAAGACAAAAAAAAAAAAAAGAAAAGAAAAAAAGAAAAGAAAAAGAAAAGAAATTAACACGACTTGCTCAGGGTTAGGCAAAGCTCATGCTTTGGGTTTAATTAGTTTAAGTTTAAGTGGAACTCAACCGATTTTCAACATTAAAATATGTTTACAGGTGTTACTGCATATGTGAAAAAAGTCACAGAAACCCCTAAGTGTGTCCAGGGGGAGCTGTGTGAAGTCTGATAAATCTGATGTCACTTGAGTCAGTGTCGGTTGGAGCTGAAGACTACAAGTTTGAAAATCCAGACAAATCTGGGGGATAGAGCTCCTTTGCTGGTGAAACTGCTACTAGCATAACACACCCACCAACTGAATTTGGTTTTGAGATGAAGACTGTGTACGAAATAAGCTCATATCTCTGGTTGTGTCCTTAAAAAAACAACAAAAAACTGCATTTCATGAGACTGACATCTGACAAATCTACATTTGTCCCACAACTATTGGACAGATTGCATAACCTTTGGTGGCTTCACTTTGAGACATAGTACAAACATGATTAATTGTAATAATTTTTTTCATGATTGAGAGAAAGACAATAATTTTATGGTCCGTAGTGTGTATTCAGCCCCATTTTTGGTTATGTCATTGCTGAAATAACATAACCAGAGGTGCTTTGCTACCATTTGCCATCTTTTTTAAGCATTTACCCTTCATGTGCTCTTGACTGCAAAGACAGGAAAAAGTGGAGAGAAACCTGCAGAGGAGAAAGAGCAGGGGCAAAGAGCTCCCACTCTCCTGTGTAGATTTACTGATCTGTCACGACTTTATGTGGTTGAAATGGAAAAGAGAATTGGGCTATGTTTACAGCACCATAAACCTTTCTTTTAAACCCAAGGACTTGGCCACCCTGAAACTGTTGCACAGCACCCATAAAACTGAGGCTAACGCCGTCTTTTAAATCTGATGAAACATTTATCGATTCTTTTTAGATCTTGTTTTATTTGCTCCTCCTCTCCACCTCTGGGTTAATAGAAACGAATCAAAGGACAGCACAGATACTGAGGATGTTGAAGGTTTGCATGCTAACAGCATGGAAAACAGACAAAAAATAAACGGAAGGAGCTGCTGGGAAGAGAGAAAGCTCAGTTTGATGGCTTTAATGTGATAAGTTTAAGTTTATTTTTTACACTCATAATGTATTTGAAACATTTAAAACTTTACTATTCCTTTACTTTTTTTTCTTATCAAAAAAAACCCCATGACAAGACCAAAAGCCATAATGTGTTATTTTGTCTTTTATTGTGAACATCCAGAACAACTTCTGTAGATGTAAATCCTTAAAAATGTGCCATATAGCTTTATTTATTTATTTAAAAAAAAAAAGCTCAATAATTTTACTGTAGTTTCTCTCAAATGTTACTCAAGCAGGAGGAATTATGCATTTGCTGGGGATTATTTTCAGCAGTGGATTAATACACATGTGGTGCTCCGGTGAGTATATCAAACAGCAGGACAGTGTACGTGGGACTGTCAGAATAAACTCTATAGCCGTGTCCCCATCTAACTGTCAAGTTAATATGAAGTAACCTTTTCAAATGTTGCAAAAAAAGAAAAAGAAAAGAAAATGCGAATTAGGTCCATTTCTGTCCACTTGTTTACACAAAGTGTAGTCTTGTTAGAGGGTGGTGGTAAAGGCTACATTACACCTGACTGCAATAAACAGAGTAATAGCTGTTTGCCATCCATCAATAAACATCAAAGAAGAGGAAGAAGCAGAAGCAGAAGAAACAGAACCAGTTGCCTTGGCCATCTATGGGGGAAAACGGAGTCAGGTGTCCAGACAGCAGGAACAGCTTTTTATTTTTTTGTCTCAAACTGAAACATCTGATCAGTCATGTGAGTTAAATGTTCTGTATAAAACTCTGTGCAGCTTCATAACTAACAATGTGTATTCACACAAATATGCATATACATTCTTTTTGTCAGTTCAGTAAGTGTGAAGAGCTCCAAATTGTCATGAGACATTATGTGCCCTGAACTTCCTAATACACCTTGTGCCAGTAACATGTTTATCTTTCACGCCATATCATACATCCATCTTTTTTATTTTTGAACTTGGGCACCCCTTTTGGCATTTGCCAAGATGGCTAATCCGTCACTGATGTCGGCACATTTTTTGGATATGAGCACTATAAAGTATTTAAACCTGCATTCATTTTGTTTTTTGGCCACTTATGGCCAGAGGAGTCAAGCTGTAAACACTACACTGACATATTATCATCTTACTCCAGCTGATATGAGGCAATATTGGCATTCATTTGGTGTCCACATGATGAATGTCCAGTACATACTCTCTTTTTAGCTCTGTTTTAGCTCTCATTATGTGCTCCACTATGCTCACCAGCTAGTCGCTAACTAAGTGTTTGTCAGCTGTTTGATGCTGTACAGTAGGTTTGAGAGCTTTTTCACCAAAAACAGCTGCTTGACATGGCTGAACACGATGCTGATGAAAGCTGTGACACTAAACGAAAACAGTGACATTGTGGGCTGGACAATGAAAACGATGAGTTAAAAGACACTAAAATGCTCCACAGAGCTGAGGAAAACTGCTTAACTGGGTGCTAATTTTCTGCGGATTTGTGACCCCTTTCCAATTACATGTAGTAATGTGATCCCTTGTGAATATTTAAATAGTGATTATAGCTGCATTAATTAAATGAAGAGTGCATATTACACTTTGCACAGAAAATGTGCTCACAACCTAAACTTCTTATCTTATTGTTAGACACTATGCCTCACGTGTAATTTCACCACACAAAAACGTGTGTACACCTGAAGTATGCATTTTACCAGTTTATATGCAAATAATGGTACATGGATAGTTTTTATGCATGCCCACTGCTAATACGTCTGGATGGGGTACGTGGAGCTGACTCAAAATAATGAAGCCAAAGGCATGGTGTGTGTTTTTAATAGACAACAATGGAGCTCTGTTGCACAGATGAATAAGGTATACCAGACTTTGAACACAAAGATACATCGATCATTTTATTGTTGACACTGGCATTCTAATTTGATTTTGCTGACTATAAGAAAATATAAATGTCTGATGTCATTGGTCAGTGGTACCGTGTGATTGTCATATAATTTTCCCCTCAGTTTGTGTTATCAAGAGCACTAGTGCAACTCTCTCACTCTCTGCCTCCTCTCATAGATTTTACAAGCACTGCAGGCTGTATCTAATTCATTTCCTCTCACTCTGTCCGAATAGAAGACGAGACAAAATAGAGTTGTCTGAGGAGGTTTGTTATGAGAAAGAGAGCGGCCGGATTGGGCTGTTAATTTCAAGAATTTCAGAATTAGGTTTACCGCTTCAGACAATTTACATCCCCAGGTCTTTTTACCCTCATTCTCATTTAAGCGTTACAACTTCAGCAACATATATTTCATGTTGCAGACACTAATAGCAGAGATGTGGCTGGAGTCCCTACAGTGAGCTGGTGGGTGACTGTTGTTTTCTTTTAATAGCCTGCTTGATTCAATTTCAAAAAGTTGAGCCATTTTATGGGTGAGTGTTACTTAGATTGTCGATTATATATTCTACATCATTAAGTACAGTATAAATCATTCTCTTAAATAATACAACTATATGATTATTTACTTCTGGCTGTTCTGCGTTGATAGGGAATAAAACAAGCTCCCCATTTCTCTCTGTCACCTTTTGTTTAGCCTTTCCATTTTCAGTAGGCTACCATCCAACAATGAATATTCAGTTCTTCATTAGACTGATGGCCTCTTTCATTACATCTGAGTCATGTCATTTAGATTAGACCTCAAGCACCTCAGAGATGTCGGCAATGTTTGACTTCCTTATTTGTTGATGCCCTCAGAAAGGAACTAAGAGAGGGGGTGTGGAGCGGCCTGTCTATTCATCTGTCATCACATGCAATATCTCACATGCTACTTACGGGATTTTGACCAAACTTTAGGGAATTATGTGCATCATCATCTTATTCCAGCAGTTTCGGAACAATGATTGGTCCATGAGGGGTGTCACAACATTTGTGTATCTTGTCTCTGAGTCATGTACAATATCTACAAACACTTATGAGCTTTTCATGAAACAAGAGGGAGTGGTGTGTCTCTTCCTTGCACTTCAGCAAAATGGCCATTGATTTGCCACGCTGATTTGTTGGTGACAATAACATGGTAAGAAATGAAGTCATGTGCCAGCATAAAGTCAGAGAAGAAGACTGCCAGCTAATGTAGCCTGTAGGGGATAGTATGTTGCAAGATGGTGTCCCATTTATTCCTTGCAAACTGAGTAAAAAAGTTTTTCATCCTTCCTTGTTTTGGGAGCCCTGCGCATTAGAGTCCTTATGCCTCCTGGCCATTTGACTTCCTGTTGGCTCCCCACACACATGAATGGGAAAAAATGATTTAATGATGCAGCTCTTGTAGTCTTTCTGTGTTTTATTGGAAATATGAACACAAAGGCCAATCAGGAATCAGGCTGAAAGATTTTTGCCTGCTGGTCAATTCTGTCTCTTTGATCCCATTGAGAGCAGTGTCAGCGCTGTTGTTCTCACCTGAAGTAGTGCCAGAGATCACATCAACTGACAGTGATAGATAGCACCGGTGGCTACAACCTGTTCCTCTAAGTGTATAATGAAGTCTCTTTGCTTGGGTCTTTGTGTGAATGCAGTGTTCATCCATATTTTCACGAAGCTGGTCTTACAGCAGAAGCTTTTTTTTTTTTTTTGTTAATGGCATTGATTGTTAATGTTAACCCATTTAACTTTTCTAAATGCTATTTTGGTCTAAAATATTGTCTTTGTGTGTGTTCTGCTTTCTCAGTAAATGTCATGAAGTTGATTTATGATAATTAAGGTCTCATGAACACATAATCCATCTGCAAGTGTTTGGAATCAATTAATGATGTAAAAGCTGTGTGGTGAGCTACAGCTATTGCCAAGGCCATGCCAAGGTGTAAGGCATGGTGCACCATGGGCAGGTTAGACACTTGAATGATGTCACTTGTATGTTTGAGATACTACATTATGTAGATAATTGAATATTGTGGCAAGTCATGAGCATTTATACAATAGTTCCTGAATTAAATTAAATCATTGTATGCAGACATTTCTTTATTGTACACAACAGCTCTAACAGCACTTTGTATTGAATTATTTATTGTATTTTATAGAAGTCAAAGATGCTTACTGTGATTGCAGGTACAAGGTGCAGTAACAGTGAGGGTTTAATGAGTGTTTGTATGTCTTGATCTAAGCGTGAGAGAACTGAATGAAATGTTTTTTTAGTGGCTGTGATGTACAGGTTAAAGGATTTATTTATTTTCAACACATGATTTAAATGTTTCAGTGGTTGTTTTGCAGGACATATTGTCTGCAAACTGCAACAGTGCTTCAGACAATAAGCTTCAGTGATAAGACTGGTGTTAATTTATATTTTCTTACTATCACCAACTTCCTTACCCTGTCTGTGGCGTTCAACCCTAAGCTCATTTGTTCCTCCTGAAGAAGTGAATCTTTAAGACTGTGTTGAATATATAATTAGATTTTTAGACTGGGTAAAATCATTTCATGATTGAAGGAACATGTCATCTGTGCAACAATGTGACTCATTCACGTGTTTTCAATATTTTAACAACAATGGCACAGAGGAATAATATATATCAAACTTTGGATGCATATACAATACTTGAATCAAATAAATGTTGTTCAGTCTTTTCATGGGATTTGTTGACCATGAAAAACACATAGCATCACTTAATCATTACAGTTTTTATTTTATTATTGTCGTCGATACAGTTCACTCAAACACTCACTGTGCCAATTGATCAAGTAAATCTTGAGATATTCTGCAAGGTAAGGGAACAATCTGACCTGCAGATGGCGGTACAGGAAATGGTAGGAGATCATAAAGGTGATAAGGGTTTCATGCTCTTGGTAGTATGGCTATATGTACCAAAATTCCTGGCAATCCATTTAACCTTTGTCAAGATAATTTACTAAATGTGAAACATTTCTACCTGCTGTTGGCGCTAGAGGTAAAGTTAATAAGGGTCACCAAAGTTCATAGGATTAATCCTTGGATGATCATAAACATGTGCACCAAATTTTAATTCACATGATTGGTGCTGAGTTATTTCAGTCTGTACCAAATTGGAGGACCAATATTTCCATCTCTGCAGCCATGTCACTAACATGGCAAAAAATTAGAAGATGTTGGTCAGTTATGGCAGCTCATTTCATGCATTGGTTTTATTTATTTATGCATTTAAATGGTTTTTGGCGTTGCAGAGGCCAGAGAAAATAGACCTTTTTCAAAGTAGACATGGTAGACATGGCAGTAGACAAGTAGACAGCACAGGTTACTGATGGCACTGATTATTGCTCCATTCAACCTCTCTGTCCTAATAAGCCATGCACAATGCCAGGACTCTGCAACTGCAACGCCTTAACAGAATGCAGCTATTTATGTCACCAATTACACCTGTTCTTTTTCTGTTGTGACAAATCTAAATGTCTGCTGTGAGAAAGACCTGTAGGAAAAATGCTGAATGTTTGGCACGGAATTGATGGTAAACACACAGCTCCAGGGGAAAAAAGTTCTAGTAACTGTTAATTATAAAAGCTAATTGTAACTGTTACATAATATGATGACAGAGTAGCATTGTTTTACAAAATCTGATATGCAGAGCAATGGCAGTTTGAAAAATCTAACCAAAAACATGCTTACATTACATTTGATGAATACAGACCTGTAAGTAATCTGTCATAACATAAATGTCCTAAATAATATTACAATGCTTTTGTTTGTAATTATTTTCTTTTGCAATTTTGCAAACAAATATTATTTCACTGTAATCGATATGCAAATGTGACAGCAATTCAAAATAAAGTAAGAGAATTTGTTTTCTGAATGGTTGATTGGGACATTATTACACCATGAAAATATCAAGACAGGCACTAAACACAAACTGAAGTTAACTTTAATTGAAGGCCTATGTCTGTCTGTCAGTATGAACTAGCAGAACACGAACTAGCTGAACATGAATATGAAGATGTTAGATTTAAATGTCAGCTATATGCAAAGTCAATCTAGGTTACATCTAGCTCGGAGCACTACTGTGCCCAAAGGAAGTAAATCCTCACAGAGGCACTAGCATGGCTGTAGATCCTTGGCCTTGTTATGGGCCTGTGTATTTCACAGAAATCCTTGAAAACACATGCCTTTGCCTTCTTTGTTGTTGATATACCATCCTCTTGGGGTTCTCTAAAACTTAAAAAGAGCTCTCTCTCTCTCTGTTCAGAGAAGGGCCTGAGGAAGGCGAATTTAAACCAGAGCAAGATATCCTGGACACAATTGGCCACTTAAAACATGTGGTCATGGTCCCAAGAGGATAAATGCTCATGTTTCTGATGACACCCAAACCCTTTCTCTGGTGCCATCATCAGCCCAGAATTTCAGTTTGCATACAAGAAAAATGAAAATGGACAAGTCAGAAAAGAAAGAAAGACAAAATCATGTTTTGTTCTTCTGTTTTGTTTGATTCAATGTAATGAACATTTCAGCCTCTACAAGCTACTAGTTGGGCTTTGACTCTCATTTAAATGGGCAGATGCTAACTAAAGTGAAACACTAACTGGTAATGCTCTGTATCATGTGTGTTCTCTTGTCCAGTTTTGAAACAGTGACAAAATGTGCTATACAGAAGTTGGCAGTGACAAGAAAGCAAATCACAATTCTCTCCTGGCAGAAAAAGGAAGCAAAAAGTGTGATAACGCCTCAC
Organism: Chaetodon trifasciatus; assembly: GCA_037975065.1. Lineage (NCBI taxonomy): Eukaryota > Metazoa > Chordata > Actinopteri > Chaetodontiformes > Chaetodontidae > Chaetodon > Chaetodon trifasciatus. The sequence continues at coordinate 13,063,270 of JBBMOE010000005.1, forward strand.
TCTGCTACATACTCAATATCATCTATTTTAAACTCATAGTTCACTTACAGTCCATTTTACAAAGCTTTCAGAAACCATTCCCCCTGCAGTACAGGTGACTTAATGCCTTAAAATACATTTATTCATTTGATAACGGGTGGTCGTACATGGGAGATGGTGACTCCTGTGTCTTTCCAATGATGGTCTCTGGTATTAGATGTGAATGTCTTTGATCTTTCTCTGGTAGTCTGTTGACTCCTGTTCAATGACCTTTGACCTCTTCTCAATGGATGCTATGACCGGTTTTGGTCTGGTGTTCAAAGACGGAGGATGTTTATTGTTTATTGTTTAAAAAGGATCCCCATTAGCTGTCACCAAGGTGGGACTAGTTAGTCTTCCTGGGGTCCACACATAAAAACAAACACAAAACAAAACAATACACAAGATACGAATCATAATACACTAAACAATGATAATCTACAAGCATTGAAACATTATTAGACATCGTTATAAACATCACCAACAGTTATTCAGAACAGTTCATGGATATTGCAGTCCTTCCTACTTTCCTACAGTAGGTATGTCCATTCCTTGCTCACAAATTTAAATAGTGCATCCTCAGATGGAACTTGAAAGATACTTTACTATTCAATTTATGTATATACAATGGGCAATTATTCCAGTGATTGATGGCACGATAAATAACTGTTCTCTTTAAAGCATTTGATTTTGGACGTGGTAACATCATCTTGCCATCATCGGCTAACCTAGTACAATGAGAGTGAACCTGACTACATCTGACAATTTGGTTATATAAGAGAACAGGTTGAGAAGAAAGGACAACATTCCTGAAAAATCTAGTCATATTGAAAACTAGCCTGTCCTCTACTGTTAACCATGAGAGTTGACAGTGCATACTGATGGTATTTGTTCCCATGGGATAATGTAATACTAACCTGGCAGCTCTGTTCTGTGCAGCTTGTAATTTTTTTAGTTGACCTTTAGATGCAGAGGACCATACAGGTGCACAATAATCCAGGTGACATAAAATGAATGATTTAGCCACCTGTCCCACAATATTTGTAGGGACATAAGAAGAACGTTTCCTCACCATGAAGATACCACAACCCATCTTCTTCACTATGGTATCAATGCGTTCTGCCCATGACAACTGACTGTCAATTGTTGTGCCCAGTAATTTTACTTTATTTACCTGTTCTATAGGTTCCCCAGACAATTTCAAACTCATCTTTGGTGTAGATGACAGTTTGTGACCTGATCCCAGAATAACTGATTTGGTTTTCGAGATGTTCAGTACCAACTTATTTCGTTTTATCCAATCAAAAACCATATTTAACTCAGCTGATAAAACATTGTCCAGTTCACTGACAGTTTTTGCAGCATAATACAATATGGAATCATCAGCATACATTTGTACAGTTGCTTCACACAAGACTGATGGTAAATCATTTGTGAAAATGGCATATAAGAGTGGTCCCAAGCAGCTCCCTTGCTCCACCCTGCAGTCCAAGGCCTTAGAGTGAGACCAGCTGCCAGTGTGACAAACCCGTTGGGTCCTACTTGTGAGATAACTCTTCATGAATAGAATGGCGGTTGGACTAAACCCACAACATTCTAGTTTGTCAATGAGCAGATCATGATTTATGACATTGAATGCCGCACTAAAATAATAAACAATACTGCACCCGTCATCTTTGAGTTATCCATTTCCCTGAGCCAGTCATCTGTCATTACTGTAAGGGCAGAACAAGTTGAATGGTTTTGTCTATAAGCATGTTGAAAACCTGTATTTAAGCTATTACAGTCAAAGTATTCCTGTATTTGTGAATAGACTATTCTCTCCATCAGTTTACTAAGAACTGGGAGAATAGTGATAGTTCTACTGTTCTTCCCAGTGAGTGCTAGCTTGCCATCTTTAGGTAGGGGAATAATTTTACCCTCTTTCCAGACAGTGGGTAAACACCTTTCATTAAGCATGCATTGAATATGTGACATATGGGACCATAAACATAGTCAGCTGGCAGACCAAGTACTTTACTGTCCATCATGTCAGTACCCACTGAGCTGTGTTCAGGCAGGTACCTCAACAACTTCCTTACTTCACACTCATCCACACTCTTAAACAGAAAAGTACAATTCTTATCCAACATCATTATTTTCATTCATTATGTGCCTAAGATAATTAGAATAAGTGTTGTCCATATTCTGCCTTAGTGCATAGACACTATTGATGAAGAAGTCATTAAAATAATTTGCTATATGAGATGGTTTGGTCAGAAACCTGCCTTCTAATTCCACAAAGGAAGCACCGACAGTTCTCCTTCTCCCTATTATTTCATTTAGGGTTTTCCAGAGCTCTTTACCATCTTGCTTTACAACATTTATTCTTTGCATATAATATTCTTTTTTCATTGATCTATTCAGTTTTGTAACCTGGTTTCTGGTGTTTATTCAGTGTCTTGTCCAGGTTCTTTACTGTTTCACTGATGTAGGCAGTGTCTACAGCTGTCAGATGCAATGCCATTACTCCAGTCTTCCTCTGAAGACCCTTCCTCTGTGTTCAGAATGCACTGACCTACACCCTGTAGCAAAATGTATCCAGGCATCCAGTATTTATTGCATCCAGGAGAGACATCTGATCAGTGACGTTCACAAACTTTTCACATCCATAGTCATAGTTTTTAGATTTTGAAGGTAAATGTAAATTTTCTAGAAACTTAGTTTGTTGTATATGGTTTGTAGATATACAGAATTGTGGTGGTGGTTGAGTCTGAGTGAGAAAACAAATTTGAAAGATGTGGGAGCTGAATGCTTCAATGTCATTTTCCTGTTTGAAGTGGTGTTGTGTATCCTGTTGGTCATTTGTCTGTTGAAATGTCATTCTGTTTTCTGTTCTGTTAATATGTCTGCTGAAATGTTACTGTGGGTTACTGTGTTTTATTAAAATTGTTTCGTGAAATGTCACCACATCTTTTGCAAGATTTGTTTTTCTGAAATGTATTTTTTTTTTGGGGGTGGGGGGGGGGGGGGGGTTGGTTGATTTATTCTGTGATATGTTGACTTTTCTGTTTGTAAATGTGCTTTGCAAAATGTCAACTTTATAAAATATCGTTGTGAATTTAGACACTTTAAACAACAACAGAAGTTAAAAATAGATAAAATTATGTTACATCACATATTTGCAACCCTGTCTGACAGAGCAGATGGGAATGACACAGTAAAGGCTTCTTTACAGCAAAGACATATTCACTCTGATGTTCAACAATAATGTCAGGAAAAATACATTGATCACCCACCAACGGTGGCACCAAATGTCATTTAAGTGATGCAGTGGTAAGTGATGCATCATACTTATGTATGAAACATTAATTTTTCTGATGGAACAATATCATCTTTCATCTTTGGAAATGATCTAAAGGCATTTAAAGAATTGAAGAAATCACTGCAGAGGAGGCAGATTGAGGACAGTTACATACATTAACGGAGTACAGTATGTATAAAGAATGATTGTTTTTCTAATCTGCTGTTGGATTTGATTTAAGAAAACTACAAAAGCAAACAACTGCAGAAAACACACACCACCCAGCAGCAGCAGCAGCAGCAGCAGCAGCAGCAAGGCAAAATGTGGGAATTGTAATCAAGGGAAAGCATGGAAATCAGAGCATATCCAGTCCTGGTTTGTGCCATAATGAAATATGACAAATGATTTATGTCTGGCATTATTATATTATGGGAGGTAATTTGTTAGACTGCAAACGCACAGACATCCCCTTTTGTAATTGAATCACACAAAATAATGAATATCCTACTTTGTTTAGTCTGGCTGTTTGTCTTTGTTCTCCATTGTTTTGTTTGCTCCAAGAAATTAATTATGCCATACATTATGCAAGTGCCTTTGATTAAACCTGGGCGATAATTTTACCAGACATTTCACTCAAGAACTTTTTGAGTTGTAAAACTCCAGAGAAACCTTTTTGACTCAAAGTCGAGTTCAACTGTTATTGTGTTTTGTGTTCCCAGTTCTTTGGATTCACAGTGCTGATACCTAAAATTCAGTGCTGATATAATCTATTTATAGTTCTTACATCATACAAACTCATCACACTGTACCATGTCAACTGTGTAGCCTTACATGTCAAAAGCTCCATTTGCTGATGAAGGTCATTCAAGTCAAAAAATCTGAAAAAAGCTTGTAACTGAGGTTGAGGTTTCGGTTCATCTATCACAGGTCAGATCAGATTTAGCCACAATGAAACTGGACTTTTAAACACATAGCCTCCAAAATGGCCTCAGATCAAATTCAACTTTTATGCCATTGGGCATAAAAGTGCTGGGTATTTTGACCCCTTTCTTTGCAACAGATTCATTTCCTCCATCAAAATATGGACATTTTTTTTAAAAGGTAGCAGCTAACAGGTGGTTATTGCATTTTTGGTCTACCTTCTCCAAGAACCTTAAGGTAAGCAACATCTTTGATTGAGCCATCCTGTCATATGATAAACCACGTGCCATGACTGCATCCCACTGTTGCTTACGGTAACCTCAGGACCAAAGTGTTGAATGGAGCACGTTAAAGAAGCCAAGACCGGCTCTATATAGTTTATTGGAGGCCACTTACCTAATTCAAACATTTCATTCTGGTTCATTTTAAATTGTTTAAAATCTCACTTTGCACATACAGTGAAGGGAAAATATTATTGTACGTCAGCACATTGAGCAGCATTCTAAAAGCTTTACATGTAGTCGTCACTCTGTAACCAATTTACCAGAATTGGATTAGACAGAGAAAACTCCTCTGTGGATAGTTTGAGATGCTATCAGCATTCAGCTGCTGTACAACATCACTGTGAGCTCTTCTGTGATTACTTTAATGCTATCAAAGCCCTGCTCCTTTTGAACACAGTCTTAATTAGTACGACTTTAATTAAGGACTGATTCATCCAGCACTGACTGACTGTTCAGTGCAGGGACGTCCACTTCCCGTCATGCCTTCAAATTTCATACCAGCAGCGAGAAACCCCTGCAGAGGATGGCTGACTGTATGTTAGGAATGATGATATCCACTGATGATTGACAGTATGTGTGGCAGCTTTAGCCATTTTTTGGTCATATGACTGTACTCGTGAGTCGGAATTGGCTGTCAGGATTCTAGAAAGGCCTGTGATGGCTGTATCATGTATCTGCTGGTGAAAAAAAATCTCATTAAAAATGACATAGAGATTATTAAAGATTTTTTCAACATACACTGTGATACCAAATATCATTAATTTATAGCCATCTCCATCCCATCAACAGTCAGGATGAACAAACACAGCAGTCTATAAATGCATTGCTGGAGATTATAGAGCAGAACCATCCCATCTTGTGTCTGAATGTGTCACTCACTAAATGTGTAGAAAACTGAATATCTTTCTTCACTCTTCACCTCTTTTCAGGGTTGTAATATGTGCTCAGGGCTTTGTATCGTCTAAACACTGTCGACATGTCTCTATAGTTCATGACAGGACATACAGAGGGAGACATCTCACATTTATATAATTTAAAGCCTTATTGTCACTGTAGGAACTTTAGCACAAGCACTTTTAGGAACTCAGGAACTTAACCTGTTGTCTGATGGGAGAAAATAAGGTCTAAATTTGGTCCTATCCTTCCAGGCTTTGGGGAAGTACATTCTAAGGGCCCAAAAGCATCATGGTGGGATTTGCTGTACTGAATACTGCAGTTACTAACACACAAGTCTCAAGGCTGCAACAGCCTTTGTACATTATTCACTCAACAATTTGTTTATTTAAAGCTTTCAGTCCCCCTTTCAAGCCTCATTTGCAGCACCCACTTAAACGTCACAGTCATACAACACTTAACTGGAAAGATAAAAATAATACCTTGTGTTCAGTGAGCAGCAGGGATTGCAATGTCCATCGTTTGTTAGTCCACTACCTTGGTCCAGACTGAAATGTCTCAGCAGCTGTTGCATGGATTGGCATTGCCACAGTATAATGTGTCCTAATGACTGTGGTGAATGTCAGACTTGTCTTCACCACCACTAGCAGGATGACAGGTTTGGTTCTGAGGGACATATCTCAACAACTGTTAGATGGATTACCATGAAATTGCGATGTTCCCATTAGGATAAATTGCACTAACTTTATGCATTCATTTGTCTTGTGCACCATCATTAGGTCAAAATCTAATTAGTCCAATAACTTTGTTTATTACCAAATACCAGCAAAAGTAATAACATTCATCAGTTGCAGCTGGGAATTGTGTAGTGTTAATCAGCAAGCATTAGCTAACATGTTAACATGTCAACATCAGGATATAAAGTATCATTTTGAGTATGTTGGCAAGCTGAAATTCCATTATGTACAGCCTTACAAAGGAAACCGGTGTGCAAAAGATCTTAATTTCTCTCCTCCTTGGGCTCCTCAGTTCCAGGTATTTTGGTTAAAAAGGGCTTTTTATTGATCACTGCATCAAGAAAGATGTTGTGCTTCAGCTGTAATCAGTTACACTGAACTTGTGACTCCTCCACTTTGGATTAAAGGAGTTAGGACTTGTGCTGGTAAATGATGTGCATATTCATGCAATTTAAAAGTAGTCTGAGTGGTTTCTGCCACTGATCTGAATGGTGCATTCCTCTACTCAAACAGAACTCAATGCATCCTTCCCAGGCAAAAATGCTGATAATGCAGTTTACAAGATTAGAAGCATGTAGTGACCAAAAAAGGCAACAGCTTTGTCAACACAGTCTGGCACCCAGTTGCCAATACCATGCAATATGCATTCATGTGGACATGAGGCCTATTGACTAACTGCCTAACTGCACACTACATTTTGTGGGATGGAACGGAACACTAATCATCAAACCATAATCTGACATTTTATGCTATTAGCTATAAATATAGCACAGGGAAGGGGAGAGGCCATCATATTTAAGATCTGGGATTAATAAAAATTCCATCATTTTACTTTGTCAAGCAATATCTACCATAACATTCAGTGTTATGTTTTCATGACAGGATTATTTTCCCACAGTTGACAGGCAGTAGCCTACATTTCTTTGCCACACTAGCAGCAGGACTCTAGGGATGGCAATGTGGGTCTGCTGGTCCACCACTTTGGACCGAATTAAATACCATGACAACTATTGCAATTCAGTTTGACGCACACATTCAATATTCACACAGGGCGAATTGTAATGTGATCTCTTTTTACAATTTTAATACTTTTTTCAATACTTTTCTGTATGACCAAATATGTCCAATATGACCAATATGCATGACTGAGCAAGAAAAAAAATAAAAAATAAAAAAATCAACTTAGTGTTAGTATCCCACAACTAACTGAAACAGTGGGACTTATGCATACATTGACACTATTGCAGCAATTCATGATGTCTTTCTCTCTGTACATGTTTCAAATTACTTCTCCTGATCAGCATTTTTTTTTCTCTATCACCTACCCCTGGTTTCCAGAGGGGGACATCTTTATTAAAATTGATGGCAGAGTTTGCTCAGGGGTGGGTGGGACTCTGTGTCTTGTAGACCTGAATGGTTATTCCCAGCTGCTGTTGACTTATAGCTGGCTGCCCAGTAATTAGGCTGGGTAATAGCTTGCTGTGAGCGACCAGGGTGCTATCAAAGCCAGATTCTGTGGTGTGTCGCAGTATACAGGCATCAAATACAGGGACTGTAGCTGGGGTCAGTAAGAACAGGGCGACAGCAGGATGTGATGGCTACAGGGTGGCAGTGGAGTACAACAAAGTAATGTGGGGTTGAGTAAGGTGTGTATCTGTGTATGGTAGGTTGTGATTGAAAGGTGAGCAGGTAGCATGACTATTTGACTAGTCACATTGTGAGCCATGTGTTGTATATGATGGAGACCTTTGTCAAAATGCACAATCCATCAGGTGAACATGGTTGCATTGTACATTAAACGAAGAAAATTATGCTATGAGTTATCATCGTTCATCTTGAATCCATCATGAAATGTAAGAGCTCAGGGAAGTTGCACGCTTGACTTAATTAGGTGGGCTGACTCCCTTGGCTGTGTGTCAGAAGATGTACAAAATTATCCTAAATAGATACACAAGTGCTATGATTCCTACAGATGAATCATGTATCTTTTAATTTTAATTATTTTTTGTAGAATACCCAACCAAAACCCATTAACAACTTGGCATGCCCATGCCAAGTCCAAAACATGGTGTTTTCATTAAATCAAAAACACTCTCTCGGCAGCCAAAAAAGACTTAACCTGCTTGTATTTGTGAATTGTTCTTTAACTGTGTGGCTTTTGTCTCCAGCAGGCTTACAACAGGACAAGCTGACAAGCAGTTTTTTGTTTTTTTTTAATTGAAGTTGCTGAGAACTCGTATTTTGAGCTTTAAATTTGAACACATTCATGTCTGAAAATTGGATAATTGAAAAATTTTTACTCATTGTTTTTGGTTTCTTCCACCCCAGAATGCTAAAACAATAGAACCAGGAAATGGGACAGAGACAGTCAGGGTTACACCTCTGTTCTGTCCCCTCCTGCTCTCTGTATGTTGTGTTTCAATACAGCCAAAGACAACATAGTTGCTCTCAATTAGATACTTGTCTTGTTTCTGTAATGTAAGTCACTTGAACTAGAAAATAAGTATTAGGTAACTTCTCGGAACTCAAAAGCAGAACTCAGACTCAGAAACCACGTAAACCAAGGGAAATATATTATAAGATTAGTTAGTGGTGGAAATCTGGAGTAATGGAGCAGAGCTGGCTGCATTGTGTGTTGTGAATTAGAAGCAAACAGTGCCGCAAGGCAGGCAGTGGCACAAATCTTCAGGAAGAACACTAAAGACTGAGGAGGATCAGGACATAGCAGGCAAATTAGGGAGGTAAGAGACAATAGTCCAGAGGCACAGGTAAAATAGGATGAGGCAGGCTCAAAGGCAGCTAGAGGAAATAAGAGATTCGGCCAGAGAAAGCACCACTGTGAGACACAGAAATATCTGGCAAACAGCAGAGTGAAGGACCAGTGTTTGTATACTGCAGGCTACAGGTGTAGTTGATGAGTGGATTGACAGCAGGTGTGCAGGTGAGTAGGCGGGAGGAGGAAACTAAGTCACCACACCTTGACTGACACACACAAACAAGAAACAAACAACACAGAGAGGACAGAGAAAAACAGCAGAAACACTGACGAAGGAATCCTGCCAGACCCTCACAAATGACACATAATCATATATAGAGATCAATAAGAATGTCTGTGTGATCCACTATATCGACAATAGTAATCATGCAAGTGAGTCTAAGAAGCTGTATGTAAAGGTGGAATATATAAGAATTTTAGTTTAAAATGTTCTAAAATGAACTAAAACTATCAACAGAATGTATTGATGTTAAGTCAAAGATGTGTATTTATTGTGTTGCAGCCATATTTACTCAAGTCACAATGTTCACCAGCTTGCCTGAGCCCATCCTGTCTGATAATACCATTAGCCACCATTAACACCAGTCTTATAGTACGGTGTATAGCCCGCAGTAATTTAGGTGAGTTCACGATGTTTCAGAAGCCTCAGGAGAGAGCTGGTGTTTTAAATGTGTTAGCTTCACTACTCTTACACCTACTTTCTTTATTAAACAGAAAAATGCAACCACTCACCGTCTGAACTCAAGTTTCTCTGTTTTACCAAACTTAGACAAACTTAATTGCCACACATTTTATTCAAACTTGACAGAAACAAAGTAAAACTCACCAAAACACAGTGGTGATTGGCAACCTTCCTGTCGTTGCTCTCTCTTCAGGCCTCCCCTCCAGTCGTTGCTGTCTGGTCAGAGCCCCTCGTCACCTCCATACTGTATTCTCTGTCATCAAACTGGCCTCCATCAGTCTTGGAGGCTGTATTTGGTCTCAGTCCGACTGTTCAATGGGAGGCTGCTTAGTCCAGTTCCATTGCCCCCCCCCCAGTCTATTATGTTATACAGCACACTGTACTGTGTGTCTTGACTCACTGAAAACCATACCATTTAACTGCAGTTGAACTTAATATTTGAAGTCTCTCTGTGTAGTTGAATGCAGCCCTCATCAGCAGCCTGACAGCCTGGTATTAATGTCTAATTGGTTTACTGTGAGCTTTAGGTCGCAATAATTGACCTCACACCAAGTCTCTCTCACAAAGCAGTGACTTTTGGCTTCATTAATTCTCCCTTTGAAGCACAAAGAGGACCACTCTCCTGACCCCAAGAGAATTGGCTGCTTGATTCATACAAATTGATGTTTGGCTTGCTGTCTGTTCATGGCCCTCACTAGCTTGCAGCACTTTGATCATTTTTCAAAGCAGTAGGCTACACAGAGACATGAGTCAAAGCTTTTACACAGCCTCTGGGATTCAGTAAAGGGGGAACACTCTACCTGTTCACTGCAGCAGTATTGCACTCATCAGAGAACAGATGCTAACTATACAGCCGGGAGCTTCACTCCAGCAGAGGGACATTGATGTCTTTTGAATGAGCCACCGTTAGAGTGACAAATATATTGCTGCAATAAACATCTGACAGCAGTAACGGATGGTACTCTAGCAGTGAAGTTAGATGTTTTCAAATATGTAATAGTTTTATGACCAACGCCATCTTCAAATTTGCAGAATTCAGCCTTCTCGGGATATCAAAATTCCAGGAAGATTCTGTTAAAATCAAAAATGGTGAAAAAATAAAAATAGATAAATAAAATCATTATGCATACTGCATGCATGTGTCCTGAAGCTGGATGAAATAGTGTGGATTTTTTTTTTTTTTTTAATGTGTGAAGGAGAAAGAGGAAGAAGAAGAATCAGACCACTGTGCTTGGACTTTCCAATAATAAGTTGGCCACTTGCTACAATTTCATGGCTATCAAAGCTGATTTTCATTACCAGTAGAGATTGCAGATAATTCCACAGTCACAGATAATTACTAGACAACTTGGCACAATTCAAAATATACGCTGTTCTAAGAACAAATGATGCTATAAATGCTATTTATCGTAATTAAGATTTACTGATGTAATTCTTAAAATGTCAAACTGTCAACAAGATTAGATTCTCGACATTTCTCACTGCTCCACCATAATGATGTTATTATAAGAATTAACAGACTAATGTTGAAATGCAAGCCAACAATTATGGCTATTGATTTTCAAATTTATTAATAGATGACTGTCTTCCCCTCAGTTCCTTACAATAAATCTTTCCAAAGACATGTACTAACTTCACTGATATTTATGAAGCTTTCCTCCGCTCTGCTGACAGTCAGCAGGCCTGTCAGCCAATCACAGAGTCCAGTCTCCAGCAGCGTTCTGCTGGAAATCACTTTGACTTCTCTTTTGCAATGGAAATAAGAGTACAACTTCAAGTCACCTGGCTCCTCCAATAAATGCATTCAGGGGGGAAATGGGAGCTATCGTCAAATCTGTGTTTGCTTTATCCCTTCAGGGCTTTTATAAGAGTGTGAAAATGTTGATGACAAATCCTGTTTCTTTGTGTGGAGGTAAGAAAGGCTTGCTCTTTGCAATTGCACTTCTGCAGTTAGTGGGGGCAAAGAGCTGGGAGGGGCAGCCGGGGAAGAGGTGCTAGCCAAAGGATTTACAGTTCAGAAAAGACAGGCTGCTCCCAAAGCAAAGCAGTGCCATTGTCAGAGAGTAATTTCATTTCATGAATAAGCGCTTGACTGCTTACAGTGACAGCCTAGTCCTCATCCTGTCTGCCCTGGCATCGCTCCCCTTCACCAACCAATGACAGAATGTCATTCCTGCTTCCAAAACGCACAGACCAGGAGGATGGGGCTTATGTGCAGCAACCAAAATCTGTGCCACCCTGACGGATGTTCAAAATAAAATGTGAAAGGACTGTGTGGAGTCGACTTCGCCTCCTCTCCCTGGGAACCATTTTGACACTTGCTCCGGCTGGGAGTAAATTTGTGGAGGTTAGATCTCTCTGGTGAATATTTCTGTCAGGTAGCAAATGGCATCCAGCAGGAAAAAAGCACATACGCTAGGTTCTGCATTAGCTCAGCTCACATGCAGATATGAAGAAAACAAATCACAGTGCCTTACAAAAAAGTCCGACATAATGCCAGAATTCTGCTTAAGGCTTACCAACCATTTATTCACTGCACACAACAGGCATGTGCTGCACAGACTGTGCTCAAAGAATCATCAACGGGCCAAGAGTTTACAATGAAGTGGTGGAAAGTACATTTAGTTAAGTACAATTTTCCATTTCATACAACTGTACATCTACTCCACTATGTTTCAACAGTGTGTATATATATATATGTATATAGATATATATATATATACAGATACAGAGGGAGAGAGAGAAAGAGAGATTGAGGTACATTGCACACACAAACACATACATGCACGCACGCACGCACACACACACACACACACAAACACATACATGCACGCACGCACGCACACACACACACACACACACACACACACACACACACACACACACACACACACGCACACACACACAGGTTCTGTTCAAGTTTTTCATTGTAGTCATGACCAAGTGCTTGCTCATGGGGAAATTGTTGGGTAAATAGAAGAGTATCATTTAGACTTGCTGTACATGGAAAGTGTCATTAGACATGTTTTGTTATGATTAAATAAAAATGCAATTGATTTTAATTAAACTGAATTAAATGTTTAAATGCAGTATTTTAATTTGTAATGGTAATTTTTTACAGTGTTATGTTACTAAAATAAGTTAGACGTGAATTATGTCACCACCACTTTAAAGGAAAATTCCACTATATTTCAATCTGGCCTATTTCCCATAAATGTGGGTCATGCCAAGTTTGCATTCAGTACCTCTGTGTTACAGATTGTTGCACAAAGCCTTGATTCCCTTAATCGGGGCAAGCTGCGTGACTCGTCATGTCATGTTGATTTTTAAAAATAACATGACATGATGATGAATGATTTGAAAAGCGAGACTCTGAGTGCAACCCAATTAACTGCCTTGAGTAAGGATAGTGGCTAACAGCTTAGTAATATTGGCCATGTTTATGGGAAATATGCCAGTTTCAAATATACCAGATTTTCCCTTCAATTCCACCAAGGACCGGCTCCAGCTGTTCTGGAGCTGTGAGTAGCTTACGGCAGAAAGCTGAGAGACTGATCAATAGATAAAGAACAGTGAAAAACTCTCTGTTGCTGGCAAGTGTCAGGTTTTGTATTTACACAGTTTATGTAGGAGAAATATGACATTGTTAGAGTGCTTACACAGCCAAAGTCCACCTGCACAGGTGTTTTCATATGTTGACTCATTAGACCTGTCCTCAAGACTTTGTGGGAATGGAGTGCAACTGTACTTGACGTACAGCTGACTCTGTCTCCGGCTCAATCTACAACATTCTCATCGGTATGAGCTCATAGAGTTTGGTATTCGTGGTTAACTGTTTGCAAGACTAAGTTTTACAGTGGCACAGGTAGTTGAGAACAGGTAGTTGAGTTTAACACTTGATGATATTACCCAGAGCCATGACTGCACTAAACCACACTTAGCAACTCCAAAGAATTGTGACCACCAAGTAACACTGCTAACACTGCTGTGTATTCTATGAGTTCTACAGCTACTGCTTTGCCTTTGTGTCCATGATTAGACTTGCACTGTGTGCTGCTGTCCTAACATATTAAACAGAGTTATTTCTCCCAGACTGTCCTGAGCAGAGGCCAAATGGTGTGGCGTTGTGATGAAAACAGACGTGTTAATGTGCAGATAGGCTGGGCGAGGGCTGGCTGGGACACAGTTTAATATGGTTCAGGCCTGGGTCTAACCAGGAGTGACAGTTCCCTGTTTTAAAGAGGCGGTAGGACTGATGCATTATGTATGAGCGACCTGAGTTGCACGAGTCATGCTGCTTCACTTTGCACAGTGTACTACTATTACTGCTCTACTACATGCAGCTAGTGACACACGACACACATTTCCCTTTGTCCCTCTGCTGTGCTGCAAGAATGCCAATGTAAGTAGAGTTAGTGAGCGACATAAACAGCTGTGCTTTCAGTTAGCAGGCTTTAAAAATATATAGATCTGTAGTAAAGACATACCCATTAATAACAATCCAATGCATTTACTGAGGCTGCAGTTAACTTCTAAAATTATTTACATTTATAATATATTTTAATTTAAAACTCATAAAATGACCATCTTTATCTACAGAAAGACTTGTAAGGCTAATGCAGTGAGTAATTCAGCTTTGCTGAATTGAATGAGATGGGATGACATGAAAAGATACACAGAAGAAACCACACAAGCCCACTCCTTTGTGTCAAGTTCAGGTTTAATGAAGAAACAGAAACAACTGTGCTGACTCTTTGTTTAGTGTTATTAAACAGTCTGTTATTTCTTTTTTTAAAAAGCTGTTTTTCAGCAGTAGAACTACAGTTCTGAGACATTAAACATTAAACTTAATTTTTCAACTTTTTTGGCCACTGAGGGGCAGAACACGTTGCAAACACAACATTGACATATTGTCACTTTTTAAGCTGATATGACACATCCAGGACCTGGACTTACTACAAACTTACCTCTTATGAATTGAGAGTTTGATTTACTTGTTTCTAATGACTCAAGACTTTACCCTGTCTTCTTTTTAGAGACCAGACACTGACCATAATTTGTATTTCATCACTTGAGACTTGACTCAAACTTCTTTCTAGTAACTCGAGACTTAACTCAGATTTGCCTTTGATGGAGTGACTCCAATCACTTAAGATTGAATCCTGCTTGTTTCTAATAACACAAGACCTATCTCTGACTTGTCTCCATTGATTTTGTCTTGTGTTTCCAATCACTTAAGCCTTGACTCATACATGTTTCTTATGACTCAAGGCTTAACTCAGACGTGTCTCTAATGACTTATTCCCATGAGCCCTCATCTATACATATACAACCTCAGTAACATTGGGGGAAGACATCTTTGTGTTGGGCTTTTACCAAAATTGGCTCATGTGTTGTCACATCCACTGAGCGTAGCCTTGTGGTTTGTAGTGATGTCTCGTGGACTTGCTTTCCTTGTACAATTTCCTTGTTTGTGTCACTGTGTATCAGATCACTCTTGTGTTTTTCTGAGGTGCGTTATTTGTATCTGAGCTCTGACTCACTGCGACAGTGTCAGAGGCCATTGACATAGAGCATTTGCTGACGTCAAAATTATCATTTTACATGTAGGGAAAGAACAAAACAGTTCTGGTAACCAGCAATCTTTTCCACCAATTAAGCATGACATGGCTTCTTGTTCCCGGTGTGGCTCTCTAAGATGGCAATTCAAAGCTAATCAAGTGCGATGCCCTATCATTCTTCACATTCTCCTCCTGCTGTTTCTTAACAACACCTCATTTCCACCAATAGTCTTTTTTAGCAACCATGGAGGCACAACCCAGCAGCACTTTGCATCCTGGGAGAAGCCGGAGCATCAATGGACAGGGTGACAACATGACAGAGTGCCGGGGTTCCAAAATGTGTCTATTGCCAGTTAGATAATGGGTTATTTTGGGCGTTGAGATGAATCTTCCACATCATTAAGTTGTGTGATGGGGGTTTCTGTGGAGTGGCTAGCAGGGGGGAGGCACCGAAGCTGAGATAAGGAATGTGACGAGAGCCCATGCAGTGACATTTCAGTATAGAGTGCAAAATATGGCCGCTGACTACACATATAAAATACCATTAACATAACATGCAAAAAATAACATTTTATGCAGGCAGCAATACATTTTACTCAGTTACATATACAGTGGTATGGTTTTGCAGTTCAAGTCAATGTTTTTATCTACTTGAAGAGAGGGGGAGGAGGGATGCTGATGACTCCCTGTGGCTTTAATTAGAGTCTAAGAGGTTTCATAGCACATTTCTAAGGTCCCCCATTGCTCCTTAATTTGATTGCATAGCACATAAATGTACATAGATAACACACACACACACACAAAAATACAAATAATAAATAAGAAAAACATATAGAGCCACAAGCAAACACACCAGGGGATGACAAGTATGGATTTCTGTAAAACATTTTAGAAGGTCATCAATTTAAAATCTCCATTTTTTATGTGGTCTGCGGTTCTTTAACGCAGGGTGACCCACATCTTTAGTGGTAGGAGCACCTGGAATATACTACTGTGTGTAAATTATTCACAATCAACAAAAGACACTATTACATATCTGATATTACTGGGGGTTCTAATTTATGTTTTATACTAATGTTATTTATCAAAAAATAAAGAAAGCAAGCATACAATGGTTAGTATTTTTTATTTTTGTCTATGTTTACACTGTAAATATTGACACTCATAGCAAAAAGTGGCTTCAAAAGTCGATATTTCCTGCATAGGGAAAATGTTAACATTCCATATCTTTTACAACAATGTGTAAAATCTATTGTTACTCAAGGACATACTTTCCACTGTATGGTTTTCAGAATCCTACTTTTATCTCCTCTTCTATTGTTTCAGGTTAATTTTCAGACTAAAGTCTGCCTGAGCATTGTTCTCTGGCTGCTCAGCTGCCATCATCCACATTTATGACAGAGTTAATAAAAATGTTTATACACTCACCTGAGTTGACTTCAGTTATTCACATACCATGATCTCAATCAGCAGTAGCCAGTAGTGTGGTCAGTGGAAGTTTTTGCCCTGAGGGTCTCAGGTTATACATATGCAGACTGCCCTACCTTACCGCTTAAGTTTGTTGGTGCTTATACATACAGACTGAAAGGCCTGCAGACCCCTGTAGGCTATTGTCTAATATATAGTTAAGGGCATTGCTTATAAAAGTCGAGAGTAAAAGTAACGTATAAAGCAGTTCACCATACTGTTTCTCGCCTTCATACTTCATTTTTTGGGCCATGCAACACAAGGGACATGCTAAACAAACAAGCACACTCTCACAGAGTCGCTATGTGGCAGTAGATTCTTAGTCTTGTTTTGCACATTCTGTCTATCATATTGGTCTTCCATTCTTTTCAATTTTGGTCATTCCTGACATTTTTCATTTCAGAACACTAGATTCCTGCAACTACAGTGGATTAGTCCAGAGAATACCCTGAATGTAGCATGCTATAATATCAAATAAATAAATCAATTAAAAAGAGGCAGATACATACATGTTTGTTCATGAATGCTGTAATGGGAATTCTTATTATTCATTATTGTCATTATTTCAATGCATAAAAGCACAAACATTAACACACATTTGCATGGCCTTGCTACATAAAGAGGACACAAACTCCAGTCTCATGATACTCACTGGGTATACATGTTCATTTGGCTTAACAGCCTCTAGTCAGCTACAGTTGGTGAGTCCATAAATCAGTGTTTGTGTATTTGGATATGTGACATTTTGATGCTCTTTAGGAGGCGGTGGGTGGGCTGAGAGGAGCAGGGGAATGCAGCCCGAGAGGAGTCGAGGAGCTCTGAGAGGCATTTATCCAGATGTCAACTACAAGAGACATCTTGTCAGCGTAACTCCTGTGCTGCCTCACACACACACTCACAAACATCTCCGTCAACACTATGGAAACACTTCACACAAACGATCAATGCCGTCAGCGTTCAGGGGATCATCAATAAGAGACGGCCCCTCCGTGTTCAGATGAGATTTGGTGTGTCAGGTGTTTGATTAGCCAGGCTGCACTTCTGAGCTGTGTGAGATGCAGCACTGCCAGAGTAAAGGCTTCCTGTTAATGACTGCTCTGCTCTTTGTTACAACAAGATCCCCACTATGTGACAACCTGAACTGAGCCCCATGCAGGTGGTCTGTGTCAGAGCACACGTTAATAGATTGGCAAATGTAGAACTAGTGAAATGACTAACAATTGTCAAAGGGATTAAGTATTAAGCACCTGAATGCATCATTACACTTTTCTGAAGTGTGGCCTCAGTAACTGTAATAAGTAAATGCAAGAATTCCTTTATTACAATATATCGGTTCAATTTGCTGGCATTTTGAATCACTCAAACAAATATATATGCAATTGCTGAAATTGTCAGGTTTCTCTAATCTACACACACAGCTATTTTTCAGATTGAATCATCAAGTGTTCAAGATTGCTTTATTTGTTCAGGTCACTGAAAATGAAATGATGCTGTAGCACATTAAGAGGAGGTGGTGGACAGAGCTGCAGCAAAGAGTTTTGGCATCAGGGCACCAACATATTTACAGATTAAGCCTGATTTTAGGCCAGAATTTGTCATCCTAGACTAATTTTAGAATTGGACCAATAAAATCAGATCAGTTGTCGTGTGACGTGCTATTTGAGGTCACAGCGCCAGATTATTCACCTGAATGAGCAACGATCTGTCTGTCGGGCAAACAGTTGGTTTGTAGTCATTAAGGATCCAGTGGCACTTATCGCAAAGAGTAGGGGGTTCCCTGGTGTCCTGACTAAAATCCCAACCTGGCTCTCTCCATCTGGCCATCTAATCACCCCCATGTGTAATTGGCTCAGTGCTTCCCTCCCTTTCCACCTCTAGCTGATGTGTGGGGAGTGTTCTGCTGCAAAATGGCTGCCGTATATCACCCAGGTGGTTGCTCCACATTGGCAGTGGTTGAACTGAGCTTTCCCAGCTTTGCTGAAGCATTTTGAAAATCGTGATAAACCACTATACAAATGTAATCCATTATATTTTGCACCCTGTAGAGCTAACCATAAAACTGCCCAAGATACACAGGATTTCTATCAGATATTTACGTCAAGAGAAATGCATCTTTGACTAGTGATCAGTCATTCTAGAAACAGATACCATTTACATTACAAATAGTGTCTGTTTATGTAACAAACTGTTGGTTGAAATCAGAGGCGGGCTGATGAGGTCAAACATTAAAAATATTTTCTTTGATCTGTTTTCAATTAGATATATGTCAAAAAGGATTAGCAAATTATCACATTAGTTTTATTTATGTTTTACATAAGTAAGTAAAATGATGTGATTTGTATTTGACCCTCAGATGAATGTTAAGTTGATTTTGAAGAGTAAGAAAAAGAAAAGAGAGAGACAGAAAAAACAGCTATAAACTACAAAAACCTGAAAAGCTCCCTTGTCCCATTAGCATACACTTTGGAGACGGTCCCTAACTTCAGCTCCTCAGTTTCTCTCTTCTGTCAAGTCAGAAGTCACAGTGCAGGTTTTAGTATTTGATCATAATGTAAAAGAACACCTGTGGAACATCAGTCAAACCTTGCACTGCACAACTAATCTGGTGAAAAATGACTGAAACTGAAGTTGAACCCCACTTAATGCCATACTTAAATCTGTATACTGTATACTGTAATCTGTCTTTAGCAAATAGCCTATTTGTTCACATTTGGGCAAGTATTTACTTTGGAAAAATCTGCTACATTGGCTGCCAGAAGTTGCTGTTTTCTCTGTTTTTTTTTTTTTTTTTCTGATACAGAGTTAAAAGTCTGAATCTGATTATTGTGAAGCTCTGACTGTGAAGAAATGCTGTGATGTTTGTGGCACAGTGTCGATACGTTGCCTAACCATAACTGAATAATATCTTTTTAATCTTTCATATCGCTAATAGATAGGTTCTTTTTCTTTCACAGACACACTCAGAATAAGACATGGCAGTGGCAGAGCACACTGTTAGCTGGTTACATACAGAGGGTCACTGAGACAAATCCAATGAAACTACAAGGCAGATGAAAAGAATTACAAATGAAGGACGTACACACTGAGCAATTTTTCCCCTTAGAGAAAGCAGAGCCCTGTAAGTATGACATTAAACTGGAACGGCCCATCTTTTATGTTGTGAGTAACAGTAATATCTTTGTTTGGAACCAATTCCATTTCCTTTAAAAATCTGACCCCGTTGCTCTGTAGCTGGGAGCTCCATCGTAATGATGTAGCCTTGTGCTGAGGAACCTGACTGAAGAAAAGACCTGGACAGCCCATTAATGCTGACTGGTGAACCACAGAGACCTTTAATGTGCTGTTGCCAACTGTCTACACAGCTTTGTCTTTCCAGCAGTTTCTCTGGAAAGATATCACTCTGATTTGTAAAACAGATCGATGTGCAATGATATGGCTGAATTAAGTGGCAATCCATCATATGTTTGTACATGTAGGCAGGTCTCTCAGTTGTAATTCCTGCTTTGTTCGGTTTTGTTTTGCCTCCATAATCACTTCTGTAATGCTGTGTTAGTGTGTCGATAAAGTTTGAGTTTCTCTGCTGTACACTCCTTTTACTTTTCATGCTTATTCAAAACTAACTTGACACACAAAATTAATCAGTTCTCTTACAGTAAAGCACTGTTTGCTTGTCTTCAAGTAACTCTTAGAACAATGAAAGTGAAGGTTTAAATATTTTGGATTGATGGTGTGGGTTTTCATGCCTTCAAACACAAGCAAACATGTTGCAAATGATTTGCACTGTTCAGAGGAAACAGCCAGAGAAATGTTGCTGCCTAAGC
This sequence comes from Chaetodon trifasciatus, assembly GCA_037975065.1. Classification (NCBI taxonomy): domain Eukaryota; kingdom Metazoa; phylum Chordata; class Actinopteri; order Chaetodontiformes; family Chaetodontidae; genus Chaetodon; species Chaetodon trifasciatus. Next base: position 13,083,714 of record JBBMOE010000005.1, read on the forward strand.
AAAGGGAGAACCTAATCAAGAAGTGCCTGTAGGTTTGAATCACAATTGTCTCATATCAGTGACAGAGATCAAATGAATAATTAAATGAAAATTAAGTATTTAATCACAAACATCATGGATTAATGGGAGTGCATTTGCTGCAAACACATTTAAGATATTAAAGCCATAATCATTATTCCGACACAAGGAAGTTAAGGTTTTTCATCTGCTTCTCATTTCATACAAGTCAGCCAGAAATGTTCAAAGGTGAACAAACTCACGTTAATTTGCTAGCTAGCTACAGCTGCTAAAATCTGCCAGAAAACAGTCAAAGGTCACTTACTAGAAATAAGAAGCCCAATTTGTCTATGTCTTTCCATCCATGACTGTTATGTGAATATTAGGAATAGGCGCAAGAAATAACCATAAGGTGGAGCCAATCAGGTCGTCGATGCCACTAAATCATAACAGAAGGTGAGGCCACAACAAGATGATGACACTGAGTCAGAAAATAAAATAAAGAAACTTGAGGAATGTGCCAGTCTCCTCATTTCCCCACAAAGATCTGGCATTTGTGTCTGCAGCAATTTTTCTTTTCCCCAGTGGAGCAGAGGCTTTAGTGGATGTTTATGTTACATTGTTATGCTCTGTCTAAGGGTGATGATATAAAACGTGAGAAGACCCCATCTTCTCCAAGCCAGTAGCCGTGTTTCCATCAAGGCACATTTTAAAATACCACATTCAAAGAGCTTGATGGACACGGCAAAATTTGAAAAAAAAAGTTTTTACCCTCGCTTCTTAAAAGTGGAAAGTTTTGTATGATTTACTGAACGTAACATGACAAAATCCAAAGAAGAAGAAGAAGAAGAAGAAGAAGAAGAAACTGTTCCCACTCTTATCGTCTTCCTGGATCTTCCCATAACAAGTGAAAACATGGTTGATAGTGTGGCGAGGAAGTGGTAAAAAGGATATATGCCACTAATATTACTAAAGAGCTCGACAACGCCACCCTGGGAATTTCACCCAGGGAATTACTCTTGTCAGACATAAGGCACACAGGTTCGTGGTTACTCAGGGCATGAGACGTGGTTCCAAGTTTAAAATACAATTTATTAAATATTCATATTTTCTAAAAAAAAAAAAAATCAGTACTAAAACTCATTCACACAAAGAAAAGGGGCAAACCTAATCAGGGCTGAGGCCGAAGTGGATGGATGAAGGCTAGTGCAGGGGAGGGATCCACCAAAAAAAAAAAAAAAAGAAAAGAAGAAACTCAAATCACCGGGCACACGTGGCAGGCACACTCTCAGTGAAGAAAACCCACTTCCAGGAACACAGTAAGACAAGACAGGGGGATGCCACCACCAGCCTACAGCAACTGAGAAGGGAGGAAATAAATCAGGTTAATGGGGTTACACCCATAAAAAGAAAGAAAATCTAACAAAACCACAAATAATGGGCAGGTCACAAACTCAAACAATGTCTCAAATAATAACTGCCCAATATAACCAAAGAAAAGAAAAATAAAGAAAAAAAAAACAAAACAAAACTCAATTACATAATTTACAAAACAATTACCGCTACCTACTGTGTTGGAGTGTGGACCAGAGTTATCTATCTACCCCAAAACATAAAATAAGTAAATAAAGAAACACATCTCGACTAAATCCTTCTAATTAACTCAGTATCATTTAAAAACTTGAGAAGACCTACACCAACTGTTAATACATTCTTAAGTGTCAGCTCCTCCAGTACATTCCTGACTTCTCTCTTAAATACTTCACGTTCATGTGAATATTTTGGGCACCACAAAATAACATGCTCCACTGATTCTACTTCCTGACAATGCTCACATAGCCCTGAGGGATGTTTCCCTATCAGGTGCAGTGTTTTGTTTATTCCAGCATGTCCTACCCTCAGTCTGGTTAAGATCCTCTCCTCTTTGGTGGTTCTATTGGCTGGTCTTACTTTGCCAACTACTGACTGGACTGCATACAGGTGTCTTCCTGTAATAGCTGTATCCCATTTGTGCTGCCATTCCCTTATGATCTTTTCCTTAATTAAACATTTTGCTTCTGCCTTGCTCAAAACGATTTCCATGATCTCGTTCATTTTAAGTGACTCTTTAGTTAATGTATCTACTAATGCATTACCCACAACTCCTCTGTGAGCCTGAACCCACATAAGTGTCACCCCAGTGTTCATATTTTTTATCCTGTGCAAAGTTTCAGAAATTTCATAAATAATATCCTGCCTACCGTCTGATATAGATGACTGCAATGACATTAGTACTGAACATGAATCAGAGCAAAGAACAACCTCTCTGATTTGTGACTCTTCTACCCACTGTAATGCTGATGCTATTGCCAACATCTCAACTGTGTAGACAGACAAATGATCTGAGGTTCTTCTTTTAACATAGATTTTCATTGATGGGACACTGAAAGCAAACCCAGTTCTCCCTGTATCACAATCCTCAGATCCATCTGTAAACATAGGCACAGCTGATTGGTACACTGTATTCAGCCTATCCTCAACTAACTGAGCAATATTACCAGATTCTTTCTGCTCCTGAAGCATAGACAAATCAACTGAAACTACAGGAAACAACCAGGGTGATGTTACAGATAATGGTACTGTAGGTGAGTATCTTAACTGAACCAATGCCATATCTTTAGCTACTTTCGCACTGCTCCAAGCAAAACACTCGCGCTTGGCCCTTTCACTCTCCCAACAGGGAAGAAGCACCTTTGTTGTTGGATGTCGCCCTTCAGAATGCCCTTGAAGCTTAGCCCAGTAGTTCATCATTAGCTGCTTTCATCTAAGATGCAGTGGAATTTCTCCCATCTCAACCTGAAGAGCAGACAAAGGAGTTGATCTGAAAGCCCTGCAACACAATCTCAAGGCTTGAGACTGCACCACCTCTAACCTTTTCAGTGAGGACTTAAATGCTGAACCATATGCAGCACTCCCATAATCTAATACTGACCTGATAAGTGCAACATAAATCATTTTCAAAGCTGACCTACTTGCTCCCATTCTGATCCTGTGAAACATCTCATTACATTCAGTATTTTTTTACACTTAGTATGCACCTTATTAATATGCTCGTTCCATGTCAACTTTTCATCGAACCACACACCCAAAAATGTAAAATCTTTCACTTGTTCTATTATTTGCCCATACATCTTTAGCTGAGGATCACCACTCCTCCTTCTTGTAAATATTACTGCTTTGGTTTTCCCTACAGAAAACTTGAATCCCCAAGAATAGGACAATTTTTCCAATACATTGACTGGTTCTTGTATTTTCTTTCCAATATATTCAATATTCTTCCCCCTTTTCCATAAGGCCCCATCATCTGCAAACAATGACCGCCCAATATCACCCTGAACTTGGGGAAAAAACATCATTTATCATAATGGAGAACAGTAAAGGACTGATAACACTCCCTTGAGGAGTACCATTATGGACCTTATATTTCTGTGATATAGCTGCTCCAATTCTAATCTGAATCTGTATCCTTCCATCTTGTCCCTCTCTCTGCGTCACCATCTTCACAGCTTCTGCATAGGTGGTCTTATTCTGGGTTCTTACATGTTGAATCATCACTTCCCTTTTCATTACTTCACACCCCCCATACGCCACACTGTGATTGCCACCACAGCTACAGCATTTTGGCTGCTCATGTCTACATTGCCCATACTCATGATCCTCTCCACACCTGGCACAGCTTCTCTTTCCCTTGCAATTCTTGGCTGTATGTCCAAATCTCTGACAGTTGTAGCACCTCATTGGTTTTGGCACATACTCCCTTACACTATAACTCAAAAACCCCGGAGTGACTTTCTTTGGGAGTACCTCCTCTTCAAATTCGAGCAACACAGACTCACTGTCATCTCTCACTCCTCCACGAGTTACCTACAGCTGCAGGGCACTTTTCAAAACTCCCCCTTTTAGATAGGCTTTAATTTCCTCCATTGACACTCCAACTGGCACTCCCCAAATAACTCCCTTTCGTCCACTTTCAATCCGGCTTGAGCTAACCACTTTACTCTCTCCTATTTCGGTGATCTTATCAGCCCGCTCTCGCTGCTTTTCATCCTTGCAAACAATCAACAAGTTACCATCTTAGCCATACGAATATCACCTACCTTACCGTTCAAAAGCCCAGAAAGTTTCACCGGATTCGTAAAAGAAATTCCCTTCTCCTCACCAAATCTCAATATGATTTTATACCCCAACTCCTCTCGCTCCCTCTCCTCAGACACTTAAGTTCTCTTCGCCCTATCGGTGCAGCTACCGCTACCTCCAAGATAATCCCGCTCCCTTCTCTGCTTCTGCCCAGCACCTACCTCCATAGAGCTACTACTATCACTGAAAGAATCATCTCCTACTTCATCAGACTCATCCCTACCACCTCCCATCAAACTCTGAGAGTTTTTAACCATATATTACTGTTTTGATTGTTTTTCCTGGTTGAACACCGGAAATCTTGAATCATCCCGCCGACCAGTGAAAGGACTCCAGGCGGCCGCCAGCATTTACCACCGCCAGACAATAACAGCACGCACAGGGAGCACGGAGCAGCACACTAACAGTCGCCCTGTCGGGCACACAACCTCTGACCCGGAAGTGACACAGGTGACGATGGGAGCGCAGAGGAAGAAACTGTGGGTGGACAACTGCTTTTATACCGGCTCACCCCAACGTGTAACTGAAACCATAGTAACCAAGTGTAAACAAAAGAGTGAGTGGAAAAATGATAAAATGCTCATCCTGCTACAATCATACCAACAACATGTACGTGAGAACATGTTTGGGCAGCCTGTTCTCACTTCCAACTTGTCACATAGGGACATCCCTTGGTGTCACTTGTAAAGGGACTGGGTATTCCTTTAGCACCATTGTTCAATGTGCAGGGTAGTCTGATTGACTTTTAAGGACAGCCTGTTGTCACTCCAAATGTGTCAAAGTAGTATAAAGAACAAGAAAAGCCTGCATTTGGAGGAAGGTGTGGTTGTTGAATGGTTCAAACACAGGACTTCCACCATTGAGACCTGGGATTTCATCCTGTGTAAAACCAAAAGTAAAGGTTGATTTCTTTTGTCAGTGAAGTGATGTATGTAACTAATGTACATACCATGTATGCACCATGAACCAAGTAGGTTTGTTACCTCACCATATGCTTATTATTGTTCTTAGCAAGCTTTATTTTGAAAGTGTAATTAGACAGATGTTTTATATTATCTGGTATTGCTAACTTAGAACTGACACTAAAAGGGTACCCAGTACCTTAAAAAGTGGCACAAAGGGGTTATGACCAAGTATATGTTTGAGAGAGGAGGGAGATGAACGTTGCTCCTGCACAGCAGTGTTGCCATCTGGGCTCTTTATACAGTGAGTTGGTATCTGAAGGGAGCCAATCACTGGCCAGTCACCAGGAGCCAATAGCCAGTAGAAGAGGCAATTGCCTCCTCATCCCAGCCAACACCTATTTACATACATGCACAGACCCACACCTGTTGCATGTCATGCACACATTCACAGTGATGGAAAGAACACACACATCTGCAACAAAATGTGAACATGTACGTAACACACATGCACACTATCATCAGGCCAAGAAATTGCCTCGTAACCATCAACAATCCTCTGGTAGGAAATATCATGCTCCCTAGAAGAAGCTCAGAAGAAACGGAAAAGCAAAAGCAAATCATTAGTAAATTGGTCATTCCATCCATCACTTTAGCTTTGTGCAATGGTGTAATGAACATTGCAGCCTGTTTGGTGTGCTATTGGCACTTCAGAGTTTGAGTCCTGTTACCTCAACTGTGGCATCTGAGACACCAGTGGAATAACTGTAACAGAACTTTGAAAGATGATTAAAGTGTATGGTCAAGTTCTGAAAAGCGCTGAAAAGTGTTATGAGATAACTTTTGTTGTGATTTGGCACGATATAAATAAAATTGCATTGAAGTGAAAAATTGTATAGATGTTACAGGTTTATTCGCCATAAACATCTCTGTTTTGCAGATGTTGGCAACTTTGTATTTGCCCCTGTGGCTCAGTGAAGCAGCATTGTGATGTTTTGACAACAGAACTCCAGCTTCTGTTTGTCCATATGAGGATATGAGAAGATGGCATTGTGCTCTCAGATACAGTAATATGTTTCAGCTGTGCAGCCCATTAGGAAGCCTTTAATTTCTCACTGCAGAGCTCAGTCTGATTCACGGAGCCCCTAGGAGCTATAAAATGCTGATTTATTTCCCTCTCTTACAGCTCAGCACATAGAGCCTGGAGAGGAGCTAATGATGTACTACTGCAGCTATTTAAACCACTGTTTGAACACTGGTTTAAATATGGAAGGGGAAGTAAGAAATTAGCATCAGTTTTTTCCCAGTGTGATTCCAGCCTGGCAGCCTTGTCCCAGACACACTGACTTGCACATTCTCCAGAGCAATGGAACATATAAGGGGAAGTTAAGTAAGTTTAGAGGGAATATTCCATTTAAAATAATGAATTCATCTGCAAAACATGTGAAAATCAGGTTTTAGAAGCACTTCTTCATGTTTATCAGTTCAAGCAAAGACACGTGCAGTGACTTATGGGGAAAAGAAATCTTATTATGATTAAATATTGTCTTTTGAAGCCAATTATTTAACTCAAAATTTAAAGTAACACTTGTTAATGTTCCCCTGTAGATGTTTGCAACATTTGAATTTGAACACAGATCATTTCCACAAAAGTTTGTTTTTTCCTTATCTTTGGAAAAAGTACTCTGTCATGTGTCAGGATAAGGAAAAATAACATGTCAGTGTAAGGTGTAAATGCATCATGATTGGAATGTGATTGGATCCACCTAACCACATCGAGGGTAATGTGCCTGGCAGTGTGTTTGGATCTCATCAAGGTGCGCAATGTGTACAATGTACTGACGCCCACACACAACATAACACTGATACAGTTATTTGTTTGTACGTAACGAAAAATATAGGTTAATGTTTAAATATAGAGAGTGATGAAGTGAGAGGGGTGAAAGAGACGCCTCAATTTACTGATTATATGTCTATTCTGTACGATGGAAGTGGGACATCTGCGTTGCATGCATTTGTGCAGCTGATCTGCTTTAACTAAGGAAAATCGTTTATCTAGTTTATCTTTATTAGTTCATTTTTATCAATCTGCAACTCACCACTCCAACTGCAACTCATCAACTCAAAAAACTGCAATATTTTAAGGCAGCCTGGAGCCACCACCACATATTACTCACATGTGGGTTTTGTTCTGGAAGATACAGATCCCATCTCTGAGGATAATCACACCACCAGGTGTAAACACAAAGGCAGTATCCAATCCAGAGAGTTGTGACTCTATTCTCACTACCACAGTCATGTGATTCATGTAGCTCCCAATAATTCCAAAAAAAAATCTTCCTTGTCAACCTGTTTGAATAGTTTCAAGCAGGATAGACAGCAACTGCGAGTATATTTACAGCAATTTTCACAAATATTGACACATAATGCATTGATTACTATGTTGACTTTGTGGCAGAGACAGCATTAATCAATTTTTATTACTGTTAGGCTTGTCGCCACTAAATAGTGGAGACCCAATGATGCAGACCTGGACCCAGGACTTATGAAACAAAATACAGCATTTATTAACAAAAGGACGAACAAAAGCGCACTTGAACGAGTGGAACAAAAATAACCAAAAACGCACTCAAAAGGAGTGGATAACAACGAACAGAGCTCCGATGAGGCGGGTATAAATCAAGGCACGTGTGGAGGCGGCAGGTAGGCACTGAAACAAAAGAAAAGAGCACACTATAAGCGGCTAAGGCAAAACAGTGGAACATAAACTCTTTCTCAGGAGGAGAGGAGGACAAAGGAGACGTAGTACTTACTACCAAGAGACCAGACACCGTCATGGGAAGACAAGGAATAATCTGGCACAGGTAGGAGAGAGTTCTCTCCTTAAATACTCTGCCAAATCAGGAAGAATGTTTCCCAGGTGAGTCCAGAGGGAGGCGGAGCTGGCTGAGGTACGGGGACGCCCAGCCACACAGATAGGGGAGAAACAGACAGACAACAAACACTAGGAAAAAGGGCAAGGAGACACACTAGGAGAGACAGGGAAGCAGGAACAATTACTTTAATTTTAGAGGGAAGGGAAAGAAACTCATTCCCCCTACTGGGAGAGAAAAATGGCAGAAAGCAGGCCAAGATAGGCATACTTTCAAAATAGCCGTGACATTCTTCCACGGTAACATGACGAAGAAAAAGAGATCTAGACACCTTGCTGTGAGCACTCAGTGAACTTTACTGGATAACCATTAGTCAAAAGATCTCCAGACACACACACATTTATTCATGCAATGATAGCAAAAACCTTCAGTCTTCATGCCACAAGTAATGCCACAGACACTTGTTTTTTTTTGGTGAGGGCATTCCACTGCCAGAAGCAAACCATGTTACAGGAGATCCTGGTCCTTTGGGACCAGTTGAATTGAGCCTGTTGCTGCTGGAGAGAACGGGGAATGGTAAAGAAAGATGAAACAGTTGTCATCTTAACACACCAAAAGACATAAATATACATCAAAAGCTTGTTTCCCAAACATTTTCATGTGTGTGAGATTGCAGAATTGAGAGGGCACAGTTCCTGTTAGGTCCATCAGTTTTTGGACATTAGCAGGATTCTTGTAATTTCCACTGTGTACTCCAGTTCAGAATCTGATGTTAAATACGATTCTGAATCTGACATTAAATAAGTATTAATAAGTATTGTCAAATGTATCAAGTGAAGTATGTAGAGATTACAGCCTTTGCCTCTGCCGTAAGCACTGGCAGGCATCATGTAAACAGGTCTGGTGACAAGCATAACCAAAGTAATAACACAGAAACAATCCATTCTGCAATTTGTTGGTCCATTGTTGTTGAAATTTGCTGTAATTTTTTTGCAGTTCAAAAAAGTTGGGACAATGGCAACAAAAGACAGGAAAAGTGTTAATATAATTAAAGAAAACACCTGGAGGAACATCTCACAGTCAATAACGTTAACTGGCAACAGGTTAGTAACGTGACTGGGTATAAAAAGAACATCCCAGAGAGGCTGAGTCTGTTTGAAGTAAAGACTGCGCTGGCAAATGGTACAACAATTTAAGAATAATATTTCTCAATGTAAAATTGAATTGAAAGAATTTGGGGATTTCATTGTCGACAGTATATAGTGTCATTAAAAGATTAAGAGAATCTGAAGAGATCTCTCTCCAAAAACCATTCTCTGTGAACACAGTTCATCGCTGCATCCACGAATGCAAGTTTAAACTCAATGCAAAGAGGACCCATATATTAAGCAGATCCAAACACACTGTCACCTTCTCTGGTCCTGAGATCATTTATAAATTCTTTTTGGAAATCATGGAGGCTGTGTCCTCTGGGTTCAGAAGGAGAGGGCCCATCCGGCTTGTTATCACCGCACAGTTCAAAACTGTTGAGCAGCTGAAATCACGCATCAAGCAAGAACGGGAAAACATTCTACTTTCAAAATTACAGCAATTGGTCTCCTCAGTTCCCATACCATTCCTGCACATAGCGTTGCTGAAAGAAGAGGTGATGCAACGGAGTGGTAAACATGATCCTATCCCAACTTTTTTGGACCGTGTTGCTGGCATCAAATTCTAAATGAGGATATAATTTTCAAAAACAATGACATCTCACTTTCAATATTTGATATGCTGTCTTTGTGCTATTTTCAATTTAATATGACATTTCAGTGCTTTACAAATCACCACATTTTGTTTCTATTTACATTTTACAGAGTGTCTACTACATTGAACTGTTCAAGTCTTCCCCGTGCTGCTTTTGTTTCATAAACTTAGTTGCACACAATAATTCTGGTGAATGGTTCAGCTGTAGTACAGGAAAATTTGACCAGGCCGCTATTGCTTGAGCCCATTTGAGCCAAAACCAAGCACTGTCCAACTCCGGTATGTCACCCACCACCCACCACTGTTTGGAGCCAATGTGGTGCACTTATGCCGAAAGGGATGTTTTCAGTGGGAGACTTAAAATCACTTATGATCCAGCAATTAAAGTTTAAAATTGGAAAGCAATTGCTTACTTTTTCAATAAGGGAAAAGGAGCAGTGAAAAAACAATGTCAGACATTTTTTTTAAATTCAAAGTAAAATATTTTTATATGACTCGAAACTTGTCAGGATGGGATTATCATTGTTTTACAGAAAAAAGGTTTGTGGTGTAAAATCACCTAAATTGGCCTGACTCGTACTTAAATAGTCTAAGACAAGATTGACAGTTGCATGGTAACAATCAGTGACACCAACTGACAAAGAATTAGCAAACACGCCTCTTAATTTGTGGTTCGTTAATAATGTTGCGACGCAAGCAATAAGAAACAAACTAGTTTTTTAGAGAATGCAAAAGTCTGTTAGAAAAATACAATTATTTAATTACCCAAAATGCATGGCAAATAGGTCCCACTTGAGATAGTCAAGAACTAAACAGCATAGCATGGATAATTTAGGAAATATGTAATGAAACAGAAAAATAAATAATAATAAAATGTATAAATGTGGATTGTAATTGACCACTCCATTTTCTACAAATGAAGGCAAGTTTTAACAAGTCTTTCTTTTGACAGCAGCAGCATAGTCCAGTAATGATGCTGGAGATGAACCTGCCCTCTGTTGTAATTACACATTCTTCCTCTGGAATTTTCTTCTGAAATAAACCTTCATTAACATTCCAGACATTGACCGGAGGTGATAACCACCCCACCTGCCATTGAAATTCCCCTCAGCCCACATTTCCTGGGAGATTTATCCCCTTGCTCATGTTGTATTTACAGAGGCTATCAGACAGTAAACCACTGTGAGCAATCAAGACCATGGTTAAGTCTGTCCAACAACCTGCACAGAATGAAATCAGGATGAAGATACAGAGCCAGAAGGTAAGGAAAACCTGACTCTGATTACTTTTCGAATGTGTGAAAAGCTTTTTCTAAGCAAGTTTCCTATTATTAAAACATATTAAATAATTTGAAAAATGCAAGGACATATAAACTTATAAAGAACCTTTTCTATGACATTTCTCAACAAAAAGAGAATGAAATGAATGAGTGAAATGCCTCAGACAAAAGGACAGCGACAAGCATTCCTGTTTTGTTTCATGTCTTTTTTCATCTCTTTTTCCATTTAAAAACTCTTAAGAATGCTCCAGCACCAGTGTGTCAGTTTGGTTTGAGGAAAATATTACTGATTGAAGTGCGTTGGCACTGTCATAACCTAATAAGTCCAAAATGTCAAGAAAGGAATCAGCAATGATGGACAAATCTGAGAAAAAACAAACATTTTCACTAGCACTGGTGGAAGGTAAAGCATGATGGGTTGTGAGGCTTGACCCTATGGCTACACAGCATGACATCATACTTATCTCTGTACAGCCCTAGGAAACAACACACAGCATAATCACCCCTCTTACAGATCAAATTAAGCCTATTACTATCGCTAAATAAGACCTCCTGCTAGAAATGTGAGGCAATGAGGAAAAGAGCAAAACTGTGTGTCTGCTGTTGATTAACTAATGCTCCAGGCCACTAAAAACCTGTAACATATGGGTCACATGTTCCCTATTTTGGTAGATGTGAATGCATGAGTGTGCATTTACATAAATAGGTTTTTTGACTACAAGAATTTAACAAGCCTTACTCCTCTTCTTTGGGGCAAGTTCCTGAAACCAAATTTCAGCACTGCTCAGGAGGTGGTACTGAACACAAGTTCCAGGTACCCTCTACTGTATGTTGGTGAATTTTATTTTGTCTTGAAGAACAAAATATGGAAATGAGGGTACACATTAGAAACACAATGCTTTGTTGCGACTCTACAAGGTCTTCTGCCAGAGTCCCGATCCACAGAGAACCATGATGAGCTCCATCACAACAGCATGTCAGTTATAATCCACAGGTTTGGGAACGGGAAAACCCCGATCATACAATGCCTTCATGCAAGCAAACTCACTTCATGGCAGAAAGACGAGAAAGGTACAGCCAGGACATGCATGGGAGATTATGGAGTGACATGTCAGTTCTCTCTCCACCATCATCAAAACTTAAAAAGGTTTTGGTGGAATGGTGATCATACCTTCAGTAGAGTTTCTATACTCAACTGATGAATCAACTAATCTTTCATCATAAACTTAATGTATATAACGTTTAATTAATTAGCAATTAATTTTTAGTCTCCATTTTTAAATCAATTTCAGAATTTGTGAATGTGAATTATTTTGATTTGAAATGATGATTCAAATGACTGCATATTAGCAGACATGGCTTGAGCGTTAAAGCTCTCCCTACAATACTACAGAGCTCTCCACTCCAAAACAACCGGAAAACAGTCCTAAACCACAGAACGTGACTCTGATGAACAATCATACAGTGAAAATAACCTTACAATGCCAAAACATTCACTTACCTACATTATAGATAATATTTTTACAGATTTGTTTTTTTTGACAGTTTTTAACATGCAACAATGCATCATGCATTGTTATTGTAAATACAAATCCTGCACGCTGTTCATAATTTATGTAGATATGTATACATGCTTGCATTGTGCATAATAATCCACCCCATGTATGTATATTCATTCAATATTTATTTTTTGGCACTATTGCATTGTTTCCAACTCTGAATACTTTAATTTGTATATAGAATTTATGTTCTTGGTCACTGGTGATTATATGCATACATACACATGCCCATCTTTTTCATATGCTACATTCTCTGTCATTCTTTACCTTTATTTGTTGTCCTTGTGCTTATCTGTATTTCAAATTCCTGTGTTAGTACATTGAGAGCAATGAAAAACAGACGTGAAATTCCTGGTGCACATACTAAAGCCAATTCTGTTTCTGAATCTGAACTTCTAGTTTCTTTAGCAGTTATATTTGTATGAGCGCCTGTTCACCAGTGGCTCCAACAGGAGCAGCACATCTATAAAGGCCTTTGTGGCAAAGGCAGACGTGACTATAAACTGTGAAGCTAGATTTATGTTTGACACGGGGTTAACAACAGTCCTGCCATTGGCACCTGCTGTAGGTTTTGATTTATAGTTCAGTATCAGATTTCACCTGTTGAAAGCACCACCACATCACTAGATGTATGTATACGACCAGGCTAACCAGGGGTTAAATCCTATTCCTTGCAGTAAGTGTTATTGTCTTGTCCTTTTCTTGGTGATAGCTGAGAAGTTGTCTCTGTGTCTTTGTTGCACGTGTGCTATTGAAAAGGAGGAGGTTACTGAGCCTTTATTCAACCTGCTTCATGTTGTCTTCACTCTCAGGAATCTCCACTGGCATGTGGAAAAAACCCAAGCAACCAAACTGACCAGTCACAACTCTTGTTGTCTCCATGTGATATCATTATAGCCACTGTAGCTCTAATGTGAGGCGGCACTTGTGAGGTACGGTGCAGCTGAGGCTACATGTGTATACTTAGCTATAACTAACTGATAACTCTACTAAATAATAACTAACTGAATGCACAACTATAAACCTGCTTTCAGTCGCTACTGTATTCCTAATTCCCTTGTTTATGTTGCCGTGCAATAATCAAATTCAAGTACTGATTTCTCAGTAAACTATATTCCCTGTGTTGCATATGGCTTAATACAGATGAAGTAACTTGACTTGGAATGAATGAAAGGAACACTCAGCATTTTGGTGAATGCACTTCTTTGTGCAGAGCCACATGATGCTTAAGGTAAAAACATCCCAGAGCTTTCTCTGCAGTGGGCACACAAAAATGAAATTGATATTGATCTTCTCATCTGACTCAGGTTTAGACAGCGACTGAGTTTATTTCTCAATGTTGTGACTTTCTCTTTAAAGTTTCTAATAGACTATTGACTGTTGGCCTCAACTGAAGCAGAGGGCTGTTGGCAAATTTTGACCAACACTACAAAATCCTACAAGGGTCCTCTCCAGTCAACTATGGGATTTGCCATGCAGGAAAAAAGTTGGCAGTGTGAAAAAGTTTAAATTTAGGCTTTGTAAGAAATCATGAAGCTTAGTGGATGTTCAGTCACAAAGACTGTCTTCATGCTACTCATGTAGTTACTCTCTGTCTCTTTTTCCCTGCTTCCCATTCAATCAACTGACTGAGGGTGTTCTCTCAGTTAAACCAATCAGATTATGCCCCAACTTCTTGGAGCCAACTTAAAACTGTTCCTCACTCTGCTGCTGTCAGTTGTCATTTCAGTATCAGATCATGCAAGTCTCCTCCTGCCCAATCATCTCCAGTTTTCATCACAATCAGGGTTAAGGCTCTTTCCACTGAGCTCATCAGAAGTCCTGCTCCACATCACATTCATGCAGATCTTCAGCCATTGATCTTCGCCCCATCACCACCACCAGCAGAGTCTAGACTCCATCAGGGGGATATTCCTGTATGGCTCATAGCATTACTATTCTCTTGAAAGCATGATGATGGGGACAATCATTGTATATGTAATCAAGTGTGAATTTCCTTTGAGGATGAAAGTATCTATCTATCTATCTATCTATCTATCTATCTATCTATCTATCTATCTATCTATCTATCTATCTATCTATCTATCTAAGATGGTGCTGCACGAGTGGAAGTTAGTGACAGCAGCTCCAACCGTTTTTCTTTGTTTTAGTGTTTCATGTTTCTTCTGTCTCTTGTCTTGGTCGATGTGCACACTTATGGGTGTACAACTGGTGAGACTAGTGATTTACTTTTTACTCTTTTCATGATGATTTAAAACATTGGGGGATCTCTTTAACCACAGCTCCATTGTTTACACTTGGTACAGCAGTGCAACATGAACGTACTCCCAGTTGAAAGACCGGAGATGTAACAGTTAAGGTTAGAACGCAATAGCAGAGCTACCTGAATGTGGCAGTCTCTCAGAGTCTTCGGCGAGGCTGGCTTGAAGCTTCACTTGGGGCGAGCGACAGTTTTGGGAATGGTTT